>JAZBGW010000349.1:0-21594 GCA_037464815.1 Mylabris variabilis | reverse complement strand
GATAGTGAGGCGTCGACAAGGAAAGCGACAGATGTTGACAATAAACGTAATCTCATAATCAAAAAACCTTCGATGACTTGTTCCTGTTGGATGGTATTACACAGATGCCTGCATCGTTGCAATATCATCCAGCAGATAGCTGATAAGATAAGAAATAAGCGTTTCTTACTTTGTTTTGATTCCAATAATTTTCAAATTTACATATCTATTAGTGAATTGTTTAATTTATTATAATTAATTACGTTGATTGTTTATAAAGAAGGAATTTTCTTTTCAACTGTTTGTAAATCTATTGGTTTTACAGCTAAAACAAGCCCTTACTTACGCTTCTAAACATAACTTTATCTACCGTTAATCAAAATTAATAATTAACAAAATATTGTGTGATATTGTGGGAGCTCTCTCTCAACGGCTGGGGCGCCAGTTTGGTAAAGTCTTCGCTTCCCACGTTCCACCATCAAGACTCCTCCCGCTATCTTTCTATCGCTGTAGCGAGCACTTGATTGGCTATTTAATTTAATTATTTACTCATTACCCGTGCATCAGATGCGATAATGGTACAGAACTTTGTCTTAGAATTTCGTCTCCTAGCTAGCCCATCCCAGGAAATGCGCGACTTACGGGACAGCCTGTATAGGTAGAAAACAAAAACTTTAACAACAGCAAAATTAAAATAAATTTTAATTTAAATTAAATAAATAGAAGGTAATTAATCGTAACAATAATAATTTATTTCTGACGCGATATTCTGAACAATTTACACTATTATGTTTTAAATATTTCTTTGATTAACCTCTGTAAAGCAAAAATTTCCTTTTAATTTTTCAGCCAAACGAACTGAGATTCGGATACGATTTTTTTTTGCACAAATATGAAATGCCAAGGACTATCATCTACGATATTTTTTATTTGTAAATTGTAAAAGCTGCAAAAGTTGATTTTGATTTGGTCTACTTACAGGGCGCAAAGGCAGACAATACGATAATTCAACTATTGCATGATCCCATTTAGCTTTCCTAAAGTCACATTAGATTATGTTTATAAAAAAGGAAAAAAGCCGTAAAGGGCGCCTAACCCTGCCAGCTGGGACATACTGTATAACGAAATGCTTGGAAATCACTGTTTCAATCAGAAAGCTTTATGACGAAAAAGTTACTTTTCCGCACACTACCATTTTCTTGTTTACATTACTAAAGTACGGTCACACTATACCGGGTGATTCACCTAAAACGAAAAGTTCTTATGATAACTCCCATTATTTGGTGAACGAATCGAAAAATAAACATTTCAAGAATTTATAGGAGCGTCCCTAGAGAACATTTCAGCAAAAGTAGAACCTCGTAGGTGATTTGGAAAATGGTCAAAAAATGTTCGTTTCTGACGTTGTTACGATTTTCAAAAACGAAATAAACACGCAAAATGACTCAGATTGACTCGAGAATCCTCCCCATGTTGTTCTTTTTCGGTTTTCTCTATTTTATCCTGGAACATTTTGTCTAGAATGCAACGGAGAAAAAAATGTTAGGAGGATCTCCGAGTCATTCTTAGTTGTTCTGCGTGTTTAGTTTGAAAATCGCGACCTTGCCAAAAAATGAGCGTTTTTTAACCAAATGTCAAATGAGCTAAAAGGTTCTAATATTGCTAAAATGGTCTCCAGTTGCCAAGCTATAAATCCTAGAAATATTTTTCAAATCGCTCGTTAAATAATGGAAGCTGCCATAAGAACTTTCCGTTTTAGGTGAATCACCCGGTATAATTATGATCAGCAACACTTGTAAAACAACTACATAACAATGAGCGCCATCTATTGGTCAATAAGCAAATATACTAGAATCACTAAATACATACCAAAAAAAATCACTAAGTATAACTCAATCATATATTTATAAAAAATCCAATAAAGAAAAATAATCTTTATAACACTAATAATGTAATAATAATAATAATAATTGTAAATATAAAAGTAGAAATATTTTAATGACTGCCTTCCCATTTACGAATTTCCTCAACAATCTTGGCCATGTAATTATCACAAATTCTACAACAACCACCGATATATTTAACACCGAGATTCAACCAAGTCGGTATATATTCTTCGAGTTTTTCCGAATTATTATCCCATCTATTATAAACAAGAAAATCCAAGAAAATTTGTTTGTAAGAATTAAAAAATAATGAAAAATTACCCAGTTGTAGGATCGTATTTCTCACCACTATTTGCATAAACAACCAACGGTATATCAGGACGTTCCTTATTGATATCACTCAATAACATTTCAACAACATGCGGTGCAATACAATTAACACCAACAGCAATTAATTGTTCCGGATTCTTGTCGAAGCAACTGATTGCCGATTCTTTAAAATTATCACCATGAGCCGTCGATCTTCCATCGACCTTTTCAAAAACAAAAATTCACATAAATTTCAATAATTTATAGAAAACGAAAAATTTATAAATTACTTGACAGCTGAACGATAGCCAAGCTTTAATATTCGGATATTGTTTAATTAGATCGATGATAATTTCAGCTTCTTTTCTACTGGGAATCGTCTCGATCGCTAACAGATCAACACCACCTTCGATTAGAGCAGAAATACGCGGCTTATGGTAGTCTTGTAGGGTTTGATTAGATGTAAAATCGGTGTAATAGCCGTTATATTCCGAACCGTCATGCAGATAAGCACCGTAAGGACCAACAGAGCCGGCAACTAACGGTTTTCTACCATCTAAAACGGATTAAATTCGACAACCATCGCGTCAAATCTAACGATTTATACCTTTAAGAAAGCCCTCTTTCTCTGCTTCTTCGATGGCAGTTTTAGCTAGTGTTACGGATTTTTTAATCAGGCCATAACTTTCATCTTTGGATAAATTCATATATTTCATAAAACCCTCAATGCTAGCTTGGTAACTGTTGGTCTCGATGATGTCACAACCGACTGAAACATTAAAGGTTAAATATAGGCGAACTTTTATATAGAAATTCTAATTTAAACCTTTAATATAATCTTTGTGCACGTTTATAACAGCTTCAGGATTGGTTGCCAATGATCTAGCGCTCCATAGTGGATCACCATCTAAGGATTTTCCCACATATTTGCTCAATTGAAAACCGAAAGAACCGTCTAGAATTTTGATTGCGTTACGATTCGACATTATCGCATCACTTTGAAACTTTTACGAAATGATTGCAAAATAGTCGGAAACTTTTAAAAAAATCACTCACAAATTTGCGATAATTATATTTATTTTTAAGGAATGATAATAAAATCAAATAAAACTTGACCGGTTGATAAACAAAAATAAGCAATGTCGCCCTGTCGCCAATCAAAAGAAAATAAAATAACTAAAACCCTAACTTTAATCAGATGCAATCGAAAATTACACACCATTTGTCATTTGAAATATTATAAATTATAGATAAAAATCACCTACAATTATTCTCCAATTATCATTAGTTAATTAAAAAATTTGCATTTAATATTTAATCTAGGATCTTTATTCACGATTGGCAGCACTGTTGTCAATTTGTTTGAGGTTATGTTCAAGTTGCTAAATTGACAACCGTGCTTTAAATATCGAAATTAACAGAACAAATTATTAAATTGTCGTTATTTTATTGAAATAATGCCACAAGGTAAGCTTAAAGTTAAAACAAAGCTGCCGAAGAACGTTCAGGCTAAGAAAAAGGTCAATAAAGGTGGGGCATCGTCTACGAAACGTGCAAGTATGTGATGGTTTTCTTGTTAGAAATTCTTGTTTAAATTTATTTAATTATGACGGTTTTTAGATCGACCAATTCAACCGAAAAAGAAGAGTTTCGAAGAAGGTAAGAAATTGAAACAAATCATTACGAAAACTGTAAATAAAGCCGTTGAAGAGGAGATTCGAATGCGGGCTTCTGATCAACCGAAGAATCTATCGAAAGCACAACAAGCAGTAGCTGAGTATCATTTAAAATCGACGAGTGGACCTTCATAGATGTTAGATTTGTTATCTGTTAAAACTGGGAATAAGTGGAATTGATACAAATATTATTTTTGTAAGTGTTTATTTTTAATAGTCGTCTGTATGTCCCATAATAAATAAAAATATCTATAAGCAAAGCATTTAAGTACACAATAAAGTGATGTAATGGCACTCGTATTAATTACAGGCAATTTCCAATAAGGGCACTAATGTTATTAAATAAATCATGGAGAGGCTACTATCAATAAATGACCGCTCTTATCCTTGTGAATCCTTTCCGGATTACCGACTGTTACATCAATGGTGCCAGTTTTGCCTTGTTTCATCGAATGTTCAATCCTTTAAAAGAAATCAATAATTATAAAACAATTTACAATAATTTCTATATACTTACGAAGATTTATCAATAATCGTGAGCATATTTTGATTCTTTGTAACATCGATAATCTTGGTGACTGCTTCGATTAAATGCGGCACTTCCAATATTAAATCGCCCTATTATTGATTATTATTTAAATTAAATCCGATTTAAAATTAATTGATCTTACCTTATTCTTCTTCATCAATTCTTCAGGTATTCTAATTAGAAGCAATTTATCGTTTTCTGGTGTTACAACTAGATTTATCTGTGATAATGGTAGACAATGTTTTTGTTTTACTGTATTCTTAGCTTCTACAACATGCAAATTTTCATTGGTTACAATAACGATACGTTCCCTCGGTTTGTAACCGTGTCTGTCGTATTTTAGTACAGTAGTAGAGTACTAAAACATAAAAATTAGTTAGAAATACATTAAAATTTCGTTTTTAAATTCGTACAATCTCTTTTTCTTGATTCAAGCCGGTTACATAGCTTTGTTTGAGTGCTAAACTGGTTGTTGGTACACGATCGTGTGTAAACCATTCCGGTATACTGGCATTATAACTCTTCTTTTTATTTTTAAACAATTCTTCCGCTAACAATTTCAATTCGAATTGTGCTTTACGTTCTGGTGTTAATTTTAAACGATACACCCTTGACATGTGTGCAGCATACATTCGTTCTAATAATCGTGATGCTTCTTCACAGACATGTGGACATGCTGGCCATTTTCTGTCTAGAATATTGGTCGGTAGATTTTTCGATAATCTCAACAACCATTGTGCTTTTGCCAGTTCCAAAAAGGCTTGATTCACTGCCGTTTTTGGGCCGGTTCTCGTAATGAATCCCTCGATAAATCTGTAAAAAAAAATTGTTTGAATTGTCGGTATAATTATGAATTTTATTATTACCTTCGAATTGTATTGACAGCCCGTCGTCGTTTCTTTGCTGCTCTTATCGCTAAAAATCGTCGAATATTCTTCTGTATAACGATAGCGGATTCTCTCATTTTTAAATATTTCCGTCTTTGTAGTAAACCTTTGTATGTTGCTTGTATACAGGAAGCTAGGTCGTGTTTTTTCGCTTGGAAGGCATCTTCAGTTCGAAACAATGTTTTGGGGTAACGTATAAAAATCTTTGTACGTCCCATACGAAACTCATCCGGTCCATAATCCAATGCATTTACCAAAACTTGAACACCGTCCTTGGCATTACCGCGATAATGTGGCCATGTATCACGCGATAAACATTTGTAACGTTGCAAGAATAATTCGTATTGTCGGCGATAAGCGAAACCGGCACGACGTACCCGTAGATTCTCCATTAAACCCAAATAAGTGACTTGATGTTTAACTAATTGTACGTCAAAAATACCGGAACGCTTCTCATCGTTCGGTTTGATACAGCGAATATACGACGGTTCTTTATCCATCAATATCTCCATTAGATTATTCAACGAATTTTTGAATTGTGTAATTGCCGTTTCCGGTCGCTTTTTACTCTGTTGTTCTTTCTTTAAAAATACAGATTGTAGAATTGGATTTGATGAATTCGTCATTGTTTCACGTAAATCACGGAATAACAGATCGTTGTTCTTTTCTAGAAATCCTCGAACGTTGTACGTTACAGCGCCAGCATAATGAATCAAACGAAACTCCTATAACACAAATTCGTTTTAACCAACATAGATTGTTTAAAAAACGTAAATTACCCACATCTCTACCCATGATTTTTTGTAATTTAACATCGGCTTTCTTGTGACTGATGAAATGATGATGATAATTTAGCTCTCTATCCAATTTCGCCAATAGTGTTAGATCGTTTGGATCACCAGGCCGTAAACACTCCTCATCCATAAATGCAATCAATCCTCTATGTTTCTCCTCAATCAAATCACAGATTACTTTATTATCGAAATATTCGATATGCTGCCATTCAATGCCCTCTTTCAAATACTCCTCCTGTTCTGATTTCAATGTTAATTCAATGAATAATTGTTGCAATTTCTCATTACAAAAATTAATACACAACTGTTCGAAACTGTTCTTTTCGAAAATCTCAAAACCGTAAATATCCAAAATACCCATTACACTGTATTTACGTAATGTGTTCGCTTGTAACGAACTATTCAAACGTTTCACCAACCATGTAAATAATCGATCGTAAATCGCTTTAGCTAGTGCATCTCTAGCATAGATGGCTAATTCACGATTTAATGGTGTTGTTACAACATCTCTGATTGTTTCTATTGTACGATTCGTTAATGCCGTCTGTAATTCGTCCAAATTACAACCGAGTAACTGTAATTTCAAAATAGAATAATAAGAATTTTGATTTTAATTTCGATTTTCTACAACACCTTTGCTGTGAGTTCGACATTCTCAAGTTTGGTGATCCGAGAAACACCGTCTTCTTCAGCAAATCCAACATTGCCCAAATGTAAAATTGCTGCAACGATCGAGAATATGTCGTTTTGTTCGGTTTCACTAAACTCAATTATTGTTAGAGCTTTTCTAGTTTCATTATAAGCTCGTTGGTCGTCTATATTTGCCCCGTTATTTCTCGACTAAAACAACATTTTTGATAAATTCAATTAAGATTTTTTCGTTTAGAAATATACCCCGTTCGATAGATAATAGTACGAATCTGGATTACGATGCAATTTAAATTTTTGTAAATCGTTATCGTTGGCTCCCTCCAATAATTGGTAGAATATATGGAAATTTCGCTCGCCCTGTACTTGACTGATAACACGCGATTTCTCCAATAGATAATTCAAAATATTCCCGCCAGCTGGATTCCCCTGAAATTACAAGATCATTAACAACACTTGAAGATTACCTTAACATTGGATTTACTTCGAAATTAAATTGTACGTCCATATATTTACCAAAACGGCTTGAATTATCGTTACGTGTTGTTTTCGCATTGCCGAATGCCTCCAAAACTGGATTCGATTGTAATAATTTGTCTTTAACTTTCTCAACATCGCCACGATGATCGGTCACTTCAGCAATATATTGTAGGACTTTCTTTGAGGCTTCCGTTTTTCCCGAACCGGATTCGCCTAATTTTCGAAAAGATTATCGTATGAATATTGGAAATTATTGATAAAGAAAATTGATGTTTACCGGAAATTAGAATACATTGTTCCCTGTTCTCGTTCTTTAACGATCTAAATGCAGTGTCTGTGATGGCATAACTGAAATCAACAAAGTTCGATTAATCGAAAATTCGAAAATGCAAGGAGTCGATTCTAAACATGGTGAAAATTGGGATCTTGTTAAAAATGAGCGCTTTTTGAGCAACTTCCAAATGAGCTACAAGGTTCTAATTTTGCTAAAATGATCTTCACGGATTACTCTACAAATAGTTAAAATACTTTTCGAATTGCTCGTCAACTAATAAGAGTTTCAAAGTATCGACCGTATTTAGAATCTACCCCTTGTACCGGATGGTTCACCTAAAACGAAAAGTTGTTCAAGGATTTATAGGACGGTCCCTAGAGAATATTTTAGCAAAATTTGAACCTCGCAGTTCATTTGGAAGTTGCTCAAAAAACGTTCGTTTCTGACGATGTCACGATTTTAAAAAACGAACTAAACACTCAAAACGACTTAGAATGACTTTTTTCCGTTTTTCTTCATTTTATTCTCTAACAGGTGGAAGTGATTGGCATTTTTCTAAAATTCAATGGAGAAAAACGAAAAAAATCAATGGTGGAAGAATCCTAGAGTCATTCTAAGTTGGTTTGCTCGTTCTTGAAAATCCCGACCTTATCCAAAGCGAGCATTTTTTTGACCAACTTCCAAATGAGCTACGAGGTTCTAATTTTGCTAAAATGGTCTCCAGGTACCACCCTACAAATCCTTGAAATATTTTTCGAATCACTCGCCAAATAATGATAGTTGCCATGAGAACTTCTCGTTTTAGGTGAATCACCCTATTATCCAATTATATTCAATTCAACCTACACATGCGGTGGTACTTCAAAAAAATGCTTATTGTAGTAATTCTTCACATCTTGCGGCCCGTAAATATTCAATTCTTTATACGGATTGACAGAGACCAAGACTTGACCGATATAAGTCTACAATTGGAGAAAATATAAAATTACAACGATGGAAAGTTGAAATTTTAAACATCATCAACTCACATAAATAACGTTCTCTTTGAATCGTTTGTGTAAATTATCAACGAAAGCTGTTTCATTCGTATAATCCTCCAAGAGTACAGCGTCTTGAACACCTACTCGATCACGATCGTGAAGGTGGGTCTCCATTACAATCCAATTTCTGTAAGGAAAATCAATTTGAATTTCTCGATTATTACATCATCAACAATAATTAGAAAAGCTTATCGGTAATTAATCGATAATTTTTACATTTTTTATACGAAAAGAGTAATAGTAATCCCCAAATTATACCTACTGTTATCAACAGACACGTTGCATTGAGGATTATCAATAATAAATGACGGTAATTAAGTGTTTTTGATAAAGAAACTTTTTTACAAATTAAACAATTTGCCTTGAAAGCACGATAAAAACTGGACTTGAATCGCAGCTTTTATTGATTAATTACACTGCCTTAAAAGTGGTTTTTCCCAAAATTAAACCAAACTTGGCCCTTTGTTCGAACCAAAGACATTCTATTGTAGGTAATTATTTTCAAATTAGGTATACTTCTTACTTACAGTTAAAATTTGTGTAGTCAGTGCTAAATTATTCGATATTACACCTGTACCACTTTCGTGTAGTAATAATATGAATCTACTGAATATTGAAGTACCTTTTGGTCTGATAAGCTTTTATCTAAATTTATCTTTTAACAATACGTCATTTTATTACAATAATCTATCAATAAATACTAACAACAATCACAATGTTTGCAAGAATTTTGCTTTAAAACTAAAATATTTCTTTAATTGTTTGTTAAAGAGTCTTGTACCGAATTCCATTAGTATTGGTCAAATTTGGTATTTAAATAAATGATTCATCATATTGTATTGTCAATCACATTTCTGTAGTTATCTTGAACGATTTCCCCAAAATTTTCCTCATTCAATAATTGATCGATTTCTATGTCTTTCTTTCTTGCTCCCATCTAGTTGTTATAATTATTGTTGATTTATTTACAATCAACGTCGATGAAACAATTAATAATATACCTGCCGGTTAACCCAGCCAAAGTTGAAGGTCTTTTATCACTTTATAACGGTTCTGTTTTTTTTTCAATTTATACAAAACTGGAACATGGATTACTATAAATAAATTCCAAAATAATAAATCGTTTGGTTTTATTGTTCATATCTTGGTTTTACTTCTTTAAAATGTTGTCGATATCAAGGTTGTTGGTTGAGACTTGAATAGGTACTTGAATCATGACCATTTTGTATGACTCAAAAAGTTAACGTATTGAATTAGCAATTGGTTAGTCAGTCAAAAATAGAAATTTTGTTAGAAAATATTTCAAGGATAATACAATAAGTAAATGATAACACAATTTATCTTGCTATTATTTATTATCGATAATTATTGATTTGATTATTGAAAACAATTTGATAATAGATTGCAATTTTAGTTGGTCATTTTTTTCGTATCCATATTCGTGCATTATTCACATTGAGGTCGTAAATTTCATGTCTTTATGTATATTAATATTGATAACGATAACACAAATACAAGGTTGTAACCGGAAAGTCGAACTTTTATCTATTTAAAAGTCTTTCCTTCCAGTTAATAAACCAACAAATCGCAATTTTATAAATTCGAGTAATAACCGCAGAAATTACACTTTTAAAATGCAACCAGTAAACGGTATTCCCTAAGAGCCATACTCTTAATCTTCATCCATAAAGCTCGTTTGCTCGTAGTGAAAGTTGCCTAATAGTAACTTAGCAGCGGGATTTGCCCGCATTTGCGTGCCGATGACGTCATTGCTCTAAACTATGTCATATGTTAGCACTCTTCAATCGCACTCGATCTCCATCGACTTCTCAATGGTGGTCATGCAACGTAGTTGATTAACTACACATTCAATAAATAGACGGTCTACTGTAGCTGATTTTTGCCCCTCTTTTGCTACATTACTAGGTGGGTTCAAGTACATGGTGAAATACAAACATATAAATTACGGTTATAGTAAAAATCGAAAGTCACCTATGTCCATGGCGTGCGCTGACGATAATCGCGCGACAATCTAAAATAAATTCACGATCTGCTGCTAAATAATAACTCTAATATCAATCTAATAATGAAAGTTTATTACAATATGGGACATAAAGATCAAGATTAAAAAGAAGAAATTCTTTTAGTGCTGTATTATGATGAAATTCTTTACAATTTGTTAATGCAATGAAAATTATTTACAATACGAAAAATAGAGATGAAGATTAAGGCTTGCAGGGGGAAATACCCGTAATACAAAATTCTCTCATCAATTGAAATATTTTGTAAAAGTCCCAATTTCGATCTCTATCTTCAACAAGAAGTTGTATGTCCATCAATCGATTATAATTACATTTAAATGAAGATGGAGATGAAGATGAAAGTTGGTAAAGAATACTGTTAGATCTTTGTAGAAAATGAATGTATTGTTTCCATCTTCGGATTGTTTGCATAAACTTACGTACCAGTCTCATTATTATTATTATTATTTTAAAGCGGAAATATGTAGGTAAACCACTGTGACTTCCTGTATGCGGATTAGTTCATGTGACTGAGAAGATACCCATAGTGAAAAAAAAAAATTATTCATAACTATGTGAGATTTTCTGCGAAATATAACGAATTCTCACGTTTTCCCTTGATTTAATCTATAAAATTTCTGGGAAAGCAACAATTAAACTCCCACGATTTTATGGGGTGGTTTTAAATATTTAAATTTTCTCTACAAGATGAATTTTGGAGATTGACTGACGTGTTTTTCTTGAATTTACAGCTAACGTCGATCTCTTCAATTCTCTTATTACAATTTTTTGATTGGGTTATATAGTGGAATTGGAGCAATCGTTTTGTAAATATTGTTATTGAATTGAAACGAAATACAAAATGCTTAGAAATCAAATATTGTTGTTATGCAATTTATACCGGGTGATTCACCGAAAACGAAAAGTTCTTTTGGCAACTCCCATTATCTGGCGAGCGATTCGAAAACTATTTCAAGGATTTGTAGGGGAGATCCCAGAGAATATTTTGGCAAAATTAGAACCCCGCAGCTCATTTGGAAGTTGGTCTAAAAACGCTCGTTTTGGAAAACGTCGCGATTTTCAAGAACGAAGTAACATTGATATTTTTTTTTGTTTTTCTCCGTTGCATTCTAGATAAAATGCGAAACGTTCCCACCTGTTCCAGAATAGAATGGAGAAAAACGAAAAAAAAATTAGGAGGATCCGAGTCATTCTTAATCGTTTATGCGTTTATCTCGTTTTTTGACCAACTTCTAAAAGACCTACGAAGTTCTATTTTTGTTGAAAGATTCTCTAGGGACTCTCCTATAGATTCTTGAAAAATTATTTGTTTCGCTCGCCAAATAATGGGAGTTGCCGTAAGAACTTTCCGTTTTAAGTGAATCACCCGGTATTTTTCCTCTTTGTTTCTAATTTAAATATCACACATTACACTTTCTATTGCTGCGGTTTGTCAACAAATAAATTTAATTAAGGAATTCGATTGATTTATGTGACATATACTTTTTTCTCTAATTAACTTTCACGTTGGCGATCTTCTACAGAAAATTCCAAAAATTTATTTTTTATTCCTCAAAAGCCGAAAGTTGATAATTTCTATTTTAGACAAAATCTATCTATGTTGTGTTGTTGTTGCATTAAGCAACAAGATTGGCAACTTTTCACTGATGTATTCGTTTTAAGATCAACGTACTACTTACCCAGCAGAAAAAAACGACGAATTTAAGAAGAAAGCTTCAACTTTTTCGAAACAATCACCAAGACACTAATATCCCACTTTTGGAAGCGGTGCAATTTTTGGATTTATGTCAGTTGTGTCATTTTTGTTTGTTTTTTTGTATTGAACTGAAAAGGGGGTGAACTTTTCCTATGTTACGCACGTGTAATTCGGTAAAAAAATGTCACAATAATCGGCCGGTTGTTCAACAAACACGCACATATACACACGCACACTCATCCAGTAAAAGATCAACTCGTCGACTCTCCAACGGCAGACACGACGAATAACGTCTTCAGAATGTCGAGGCGTTTTAAAGTTTCCAACAATAATCGAATGTAGGTATCTGCGTGTGTTTTTGTGGAGGTATATAACAAAGTCCCACTGCTGGTTTCGTGGCCGGTGAAAGGTCGACTTATGCTAGTCGCATTATTATCATCATCATCATCATATTTTGGGCGATATCAGGATCTTTTATTGGGCAATCGGACACAGGACAGCACGATTGTTGTCCGAGCCGTGATCGTGAATTCCTTCAAGATCAAAAGTCGACGTACTCTCTACTTGTATAAACTCCTACGAAACAATAGAATAAACCACCTACGCAATCCAGTTATGAAAACGGCCCATTTATCATCGATACGGCTTTATGATTTTTCCAACAATTGTTATTATTATTATCGTCAATTTTTCTGTTTTTTTTTTTTGTAGAATTGGTAATTCGCCAGATGTATTCAATAATGTTTCCTGTGTTGGAAAACTTCTCACCATCAAGGTGGAATAAACTTTCAAGGAAGTAAATTTAGGTGTGTGTCCGTTGACGAGAAATACCGGGCGATTCACCTAAAACGAAAACTTCTTATGGCAGCTTCCATTATTTGGCGAGCGATTCGAAAACAATTCCAAGGATCTTTAGGGAGTACGTGGAGATTATTTATTATTATTATTATTAGATTAGCAAAATTAGAACCTGCTAGCTCATTTGGAAGTGAGTCAAAAAACGCTCGTTTTGGGCAGGGTCACGATTTTCAAAATCGAATCAAACACGCAAAACGAGACCCTTCCAACATTGATTTTTTTCGTTTTTCTCCATTGCTTTCTAGAAAAAATGCGAACCATCCCCGCCTGTTCTAGAATAAAATGAAGAAAAACGAAAAAAATTAATGTTGGAAGGGTCTCCGCGTCATTCTTACAATTAGTCGTTTTGTGGTTTTAATTCGTTTTTAAAAATCACGACATCGTGAGAAACGAGCGTTTTTGACCAACTTCCAAATGAGCTACGAGATTCAAATTTTGTTAAAATATTCTCTAGGGAGTTTCCTATAAATCGTTGAAATATTTTCGATTCGCTCGCCAAGTAATGGGAGTTGTTATAATTTTTCGTTTTAGGTGAATCACCCGCTATAAAACGGAAATAAACGTTGACATCTAGATTAAAGCACCAATATCAAATTAACAACTAATAGTTAAACAATTAAGACGATCTTTAATCGATAAATAGTCGGATAGAACAAATATTTGTGTGTTTTAATATAAATGAATCAATACTAATGTTGACACGTCGTGTCATAGAAATAAATTAAATATTTATTGTAATATTGTTTAACAATCGGAAATTACAGCGAAAAACTAGGTAATAAGCTCTAATTACAATTAATACAGTATATTGAATCTATTTATGATGTAATAATGGCCTTTTATAGTTCATAGAAGGGGTTTTGAAGAGTTAGTAAGAAAATAATCGGGAGTGGTAATAGAAGCGTTAAAAAATTCATGGAATCGTGGGAAATCCGACAAAATCTCTTAACACAAAGAAAAATTACAAAACGGAAAATGTTCGCTGAAAATCCGTAATTTCCCAATCGATTTTATGCAAATATTCCTGGTTAAAGAAAGCTTTCGGTATTGCTCTTGTGACTCATATTGCTGTACAAAATTCCTATAATTCCACCTAGGGTTGGAAATTTTCTGAAACCGCCCCCTAATTAATTCGAATGTACTTTTTCACATGATCATATAACTTATTTTAATAGCTGACCTATGGTCGTTCCCACAGATACATTTAAAATATTTGTAAATTGTTGTAGTTGACGTCATTTGTATTAATTGGGCGACGCGTAGCGACGGCTAGCGTCCAATGTCAGTGGGTTCGCATGTTAGTGGTACGTCGGTTTTCAGTTTCAGTAATGTATCACACATGGTATACTATCGATAGTTAAGTGTGTTATTATTGAAACTTAACAGTACACGCTATTATTGTATGTGAACATAAATCACAGAAGAAAAAACAACAAAACAGAACAGGAAATTTACGGTAATAGTTTAGATCCGTTTCCATTGTTGTTCTTAATTTACCAATCAATTTCTTATTTGTTTACCTGTTTATGTTACCATAGATGGTCTTACCAATTATCATTAAATGATGGTAACCCGATCGGAGAGTTTCATTAAAACACCACCAACATCACGTGGTAATAGTCCATCAAGGATCTCAAATAAAACTCGTACAACACAACGTAATAATTCACCAATTAGATCAACACAGAAACATTTGGGTACAAGTCCAGATAGAAGACGGCGATCAACACCGGAACGTTGTCCACCAATTATACGATCCAGAGGCAATAGTCCGGCGACGAAGAATGATTTACCCAGGTCCAGTGGTAGTGAGTAAGTATAGAATTTTAATGATGATTATTAATTAAGAAATATTAAGCCTTATCATCGCTAAACAACTAAGATATTTGGTTTCACGCAATACTGCTCTACCAATTGAGCTACCAGACCCGTAGTTGGTCGGGCATTGGTGCGTTAAGGGCATATCGGACTTATATGTCAACATTCAAGCATCGATTACTCGCTTGTTTTTTAAGATATTGTCAAAAATTGACGTGCTTTGGATAGAGCATTTCAAGTTGGACGTTTTGAAGCTTTCTGTTTTAGAAAAATGTAAAAAAATTCTGAATAGCAGTGAAAATTCTTGGACCTTGTTTTTTTCGTACATTTATCTTCATAACTGGCTAAAATTTAGCCAATATTATAGATGTTTAATATTTATCAATTGATTTGGATAGCAAATTGAAAGAGCTTTCCAAATCTTCAAGAATTTTCGGGATGTGTTTGTTAGTTTTTCGGTAACTGAAAAATTTAAAAAAAATTCCAACTAGGGGCTCAAATTTTCCGTGAAACTCACTCAATTTTCAAAATTGGATCTTAAGCAAGCTTCATGTCTAAATTTTTCTAAATACGACAGTATCATTTTCTATTTTGAAAATTATGCATAGCACCACAGTTGGAAAATTTCTTAAATTTTCTTCAATTATCGGAAACCTAACAAGCATATCGGAAAAATTCTTGAAGATTTGGAAAGCTCTTTCAATTTGCTATCTTAATTCACCTAATATACATTGAAAATCAATAATATTGTTTAAATTTTAGCCAGTTATGAAGGAAAATGTACGAAAAAACAGGGTCCAAGAGTTTTACTGCTATTCAGAATTTTATCACATTTTTTCAAAACAGAAAGCTTTAGAATATGCAGCTTAAAATATTCTACCTAACGCAAGTGAATTTTTGACAATATCTTAAAAAACAAGCAAACAATCGATGTTTGGAAATTGACTATTTGCGCACGCCGAATCAACATATATAAATCCGATATGCCCTTAAACCAAAAGTTGAACGTTCGTATCCCACCCAAAATTTCAAACTTTTCTTAGTTGATCAGTGGTGGTAAGGCTTAATATTTCTTAATTAATAATTATTAATATATCATTAGTAATTCCATCACTGTTTACAAATGATTTGCATATAGAATTTTACTTTTAGAATAAAGGTGATTGTCCTGTATCAGAATAGGTATCACACAATTAAACCGTATTGATTGATTTTTACACCTTTTCTCAAAGGTTTCTCAATAGAATCGAATTTGGGTCGACTTCTATTTGTGATTCTTCAATAAAAATTTCCACGTTTATCGTCGAACTTGTCCGTTATAAGCCCGATTTTTATTCCTTAAGCTCGTCTTAGGCTTAAATCAAACTAACTATAAACTTACAAACATTTGTCAGTAAATCCACGCTTAAGTCGATTTAAGCCAAGGTCTTGTTGACGCGAGCTTAACTAGCTGAAGGTCGTCTTTTAAACTATAGTTACAAGTACAAACATATGGATACAATTGTTTTAATGGATTTTTTCATGGGGGAAAAAAATTAAATTACCGCCCCCTGCTACTACAATCACCTGTTTGTTTAATAAAATAACGCTTGTATTAGGATTGTCAATTTTATTACTGTATCGATTATTTTTATGTCTGTAATTTGTTAGGTTTGTAGCGGTTTTATTTTTGTTGACAATGGCTATTTGTTAGTCAAAATAGTAATAACTATAATATCAATTTTTTTTTTCATTAATTTCCTTCTCATTCAATTATGTTAATCGGTTATGAGACAACAAATAATTCATTCACCTTTGATGTGTATGCAGGGTGTCTCAAATATTTATTTTAAATTATTTACCCTCTTTTTTATGAGAAGAATAAAATATTTGTTCTAAGAATTTGAAGGGGAGCACTTTCATTTTAGACTAAAAGTGACAAGTTTCACGAAATTTTATATTAGAATTTTGTAGAGTAGTAAAGGACGTTCGAAATAAATCAAAATTCCTTCTGAAAACTTACAATTTTAAATCAAAGATAATATTTTTTCCAAATTTTCAATTAAGATCTTATAATCAAATCTGCGCTAATTGTAAGCAAATGAAAATTTCTCACAAAAACTTGCAATTTTTTAATAAATTTTAGAAATTTTCTACTAACACCTTATCAACCAGTGAAGGGTATCTGAAATGAATAAAAATTGAAATACTTTTTATCACTTTAGGGAGCTTAATACAAAACTCCAAAAAAAATTGAGAAATTCACAAATTATTCAATTATTCAAAAATTTTAGTATTCCGCCTCTTTACCCACTTTTTCAAACATCATCCAATCATTAAACCTTTTCAATAGTCACAAATTTTTCGTAGAGTGAAATAATTTCCCAAATGAAAATAATTTTTTTGCACTTCCGGCACTAAAGTGAGCACTTTAGTCCCCCGTTTCAGGAGCTAAAGAACCACGTTTAATCCCTAGGTACTAGGGACATAATATTTATTATTTCCCTATTATTTATCAGTTGCTATTATTTTACCATATTATTGATGCAGTAACTAGGGTGATTTTTCAAAAATATAGAAACGACAAATACTTGGCAAATTAATGGAGGTTCTTGTCAATCTCAAAAATTTTGAAATGCGTCCCAAATATAGCCGAAACTGCAAAAAATAGCATATACAACTCGTATCTAAAGTGCTTTTTTTCGTCTCTCGAGTGGTTTATTGCCCTCGAGTCTTGGGCCCCTCGCGTTATAAACTTCCATTCTCGGGAAGAAATGCCGCACTTTAGTCCCTTGTTTTTTTAGTATTTTCAAAAGTCGCTGTTCTCCTGTTTCCAAAAACCCTTAGAGACTTTACTTCAAATTCTTATTTATCGTAATTATTGTATTTTTTTGATAAACAAGAAAGTAGTGAGCTTTTATCATAAATAGTTGAGGCATCAAAAAAATAATCATTTTACCACATCAAAAGCCATATTAAAATATTGATTGTACACACAATTTTTGTATGATTATATCCAACCTTGGTATCATTTACATACATGCATACAGTCAATTGTCGATTTAGTTCAATTGGCTCAATTTTCATTCTTGATTGCCTAACAATAATGTGGAAAGTGGGGAAAGAAAGGTCGCCCGCTCATCAACCCTTTAAAGCGGCCTTTGATTTTTTTTTCTTTTTCCAATTTACCACAGGGCGAAAGGCCAGAATGTTGATGACCTTAAAAATTCACGGGTTGTTATTAAACATAATACACAATTTATTTTTTCCCCCAGTTTTATTATTGAAACGACTATGAAATTTTCCTAGGAAAATTCATTATAAATCGTAAATTAATGAAATTATTAACGGTTCTTCACCTTGTCATTCATCAATTGAACGACTGGAAAGTATACAAAATGAAGTATCGATGGTCTTTAATTTGACATTCGATCGAATTAGAATTGATTGTATTATCATTCTTTAATGTTGTATATTTTAATAATATTTAGAAATAATAAAAATAACTATATAATAACAATCAATTACAGTAATAACCACAAAAAATAGATATAGGAATATTACAATGATGTCAATATCAAAATTAATTATTCATATTAATAATCGAGTGTCAATGGTGGTATATTTACGACTATTTATTATTTATTTATTACAATCGATTGACTAAAATTGGGAAGAATTCTTTGATAGAAACGTGAAGACGTAGAAAAATACTCCAAAATTCAAATTCTCATCTGATATCTGATACTTGCAGAATGTTTAAAAGCAACCCCTAAATTACCTACCTTTTACCCACATGATAATTATTTATGATATAGGAAAAGCCCTAAAGAATTGATTTTTATTTCACAATTTTCTACTAGCACAAACTTGAAAAAAAAATGTACCACATGATCCAATGTCTACTAATAATCGATAAAATTTCCGACATTTTCATATCAATCAAAAACCAAATTAATTAATTTTAATAGTTGTAAATATTAGGTGAAATTTTCGAAAATAGAATTTAAGCGAGCTTTGTGCTCTCGTCTTCTACATCACCTTTCTCAATATGAGAGGATGATTTTCTATTTTGAAAATTATGGATGGCATCACTGTTGGAAGTTTTCTTAAAATTTTCTTCAGTTATCGAAAAACCAACAAATATTTCGGGAAAATTCTTGAAGATTTGGAAAGCTCTTTCAATAAGCTATCTAAATCACTTGATAAACATTGAAAATCTATAACAGTACCTAAGTTTTAGCCAGTTATGAAGAAAAAAGTACCAAAAAAACAAGGTCCAAGAGTTTGCTCTGCTATTCAGAATATTATCACATTTTTCCAAAACAGAAAGCTTTAGAACATGCACCTTGAAATGCTTTATCCAACCCACGTTAATTTTTGACAATATCTTAAAAAACAAGCGAATCTTCGATTTTTGAAAATTAACCATTTTCGCACGCCGAATCGACATTAAGTCCGACATGCCCTTAATGCCGTTGTTTTTAGGCTTTATAAAAAAAATTTACCAACCTGTAGAATGAGCGTTAATCACCTTTGTTTCACTTTCACTAACTTTATCAATTGACTCAGAACCCAAATTATTTAATTATATTGTAATTACAACATTAATTAATCGAGCATTAGTTTAATTAAAGAATATTGAGATTGAACTTGAAATTACCGTTTTAAGACAAATCGATACGTATATTAACAAAATTACAAATCAATACTTAACAAAAAAAATAGTGGGAAAAAAATGTCTAATTAAAAAGCCGTTATAACTTCTCTAGTGTTGGCAGTATAGAACGTTTAGACAGCGATAATAATCTACAAAGGATAATTACAAGCTACAATCAAGCTGAAGATAACATAAACGTTGTTGTTCGGTAAGTTTATTTAATTTTTCCCCCTATTGAATCGAAAAATTTCCGTTACCTTGCTTAATAGGGTGCGTCCACTCAGTCGGAAAGAATCGAAATCTGGTGATAAATTTGTCGTCCAATTTCCCGGCAATGGACAGATTTTGGTAAATTATGGAAATTATAAATACGTGTCATTTTATGATTTTATTCGTATATTTCGATAATAGATTGATGGTGTTCCGGGTGGGCCCAGCGGTGGTCAAAAACCAAAATTGTTCTCTTATAATGTTGTATTTGAGCCGGCTGCCACACAAGAGGATGTTTTACAGTTCTCTGGGATGAAACGTTTAATTGAAATGGCCGTTGAAGGTTTTCGTTGTACGTGTTTTTGTTATGGACAGACTGGTAGTGGAAAGACGCACACGTTAACTGGACCGCCCGGTTTAGTGAGTTCTTCTCATTTTATTTACAAAACGTGTTTTATTATTGTTATTCTTTAAAAACACTATTGTAGTTTGGAATTAAACCAGCACCATATAGTGATAAACATGGTTTAGTATTCCGATCGTTTCTGTATTTATTCCAATTGATCCAACAGAAACCCGATGTACACTTTATATTGAAGGCCAGTTACTTGGAAATTTACAATGAAAAAGTAAGTTTTTTTTTATTATTATTTATTATCATCTTTTTTATCAGTCTGATAAGGATTTACAAGTGTTGAACTATCACATTATACACTGAACAATAATATTGACGAAGCAATTAAATGTTTTCTTTTTCGAAACAATTTTAAAATGGATTAGAGCAGGATTGAGGGCACATATGCTATTATGGTGGATGCGCCGGACTAAATCCAATTTCGTTCATTTCACGGTTAAACGCTATTTTGGGTATAATATCAAATTTACTTCGATATTTTCGTTTGTTTTTAATACTACAATTTTAAAAATTTAAAAATAAAAAAAAATAATAAATTACACTAATTACAGAATAAAAAGAATAATAAAGGCATTATTGTATATGCATCGGTGGTTCAGTGGTAGAATGCTCGCCTGCCACGCGGGCGGCCCGGGTTCGATTCCCGGCCGATGCAAGAATTTCTTTTTCTTCAATCCGCAATTAATCCTTTCACTTTATTTAATCCAAATCAGATAAAATTGTGCGATCATTTTCCGTATTAGGATAAATATTAGTAAGCATCGGTGGTTCAGTGGTAGAATGCTCGCCTGCCACGCGGGCGGCCCGGGTTCGATTCCCGGCCGATGCACAATCCATTTTTAATCAAATTTATTTTATTTTGTCTTGTCCAATAGGTGATAGATTTATTGAACCCGGGCAGTGCACGTAAACCGTTAGCTGTACGTTGGAGTAAGAAGGCGCGTGGTTTCTTTGTTGAGAATTTATTTACTGTTGATTGTGAAGAATTGGATGATTTAATTGCTGTATTAGAGGAGGGTTTACGGAATCGATCGGTTGGCAGACATAATATGAATGATTTTTCAAGTCGCAGTCATACAATATTAACAGTTTATATAACATCAGAACAACCAGCTGAGAATGGGGTTTTTCTATCAAGATCGGGTAAAATAAATTTCGTTGATTTGGCTGGCAGTGAGATGACCAAGAAGACACAAAGTGAAGGCAAAACATTAGAGGAGGCTAACAATATTAATAAAAGTCTAATGGTGTTAGGTAAGTGTATAAAATTCGAGGTTGTATTCTGGACAGAACACAATTATGTACAGTGGGGAGCAGATAAAAGAGACTACTTTTTGTGCGGTTGTGTAAAACCGGCTTTTTACGGTGGTAGTAGCAGTGGCGGACTGGGCCGTCGGGCAACCGGGCAAATGCC
>JAZBGW010000348.1:0-12001 GCA_037464815.1 Mylabris variabilis | reverse complement strand
GTTGGTGAAGATCGCGACATCGTCGGAATAATGTACTTAGTTGACCAATTTCCCAAAGAGCTACGAGGCCTTAATTTTGCTTAAATTTTCTCCGGCGACTTCCTTACAAATCAATATTTTTCGAATCACTACTACGAGAATTTTTCGCCTTACGTGAATCACCAGGTATAACAACAACCCACTCATTAACAATTATTTTTCAACGTAAGCTTAGAATTTGTTCGTAAACCGACACATTTCCCTCTTGTTTGATATACCGACTGAATTCAGTGAAATTACACTTTGCATCTATTAAAATAAATGGAGCAGAAAACCTCTACGATTCAAGCACATTCAGTTCGTTTAATTTCAACGGTTTGATTTTATTTTATCGAGTTGATATTCATAGGCCCCTTTGCGCTCGCAAAGCAACAAATTAAGGAGGCATTGTGCCAATTTGCGTCAATCTCTGCAATTGCTGTACGAACTATACATATACAGGATGTCCTGTAAGTCACGCATTTCACCTTAAGGGGCAGATAGGGGAGGAAATTCTAAGACGAAAACTCATCTGACGCACACATAATTAGTTATTAATTAAATCATGTGGCCAATCAGGTACTCGCTATAGGGATCAAAACAAAGAAGGAAAGAATCTTGACGGTGGAACGTGGGAAGCGGAACAGTTAGCAGGTTGGCGCGACAACCGTTCAAGCTAAACGAGCACCTGATTGGCTACTTAGTTTAATTAATAACTAATTACCTGTGCATCAGATAACAAATTGTTGTAGGACTTAGAATTTCATCCCCTATCTGCCCCCTTAGGAAGAAATTCGCGACTTACGGGACATCCTGTATGGTTGAATTAAAAAAGAAGTAGAAGCCGGCAATTTGAATAAATTTTATTCTAATTGTCGTTTAGTTGTAATGTAAATTAAATGTGAGGTATTCTCAATTGTTGAATTGTTGAATTGTTGAATTTTCCAACGCGAGCATAGAAAGAAATCAGTTATTTTTTCTTCTATTCCTATAAATCATTTCATACACAAAAAAAACGAACGCTACCATTAATCAAAATCATTTTTTTTGCACGTCATCAATATCCCTCTTATAACGATTACAATTTCTAATAAACTTGAGGGTTTAATCTTTGATCATCCCCATGGACTTGATTTAGCAAATAAATAGATTAAAAGTCATTTGTTATTATTACCTTAATTGTTGAATTGATTTGTAAGAATGTTGCAATACCGGCACGTACACGATTTTTAACACCACGCACTGTACCTTTAGCACTACGTATTGTTGTAATTGCACCACCACCATTCAATAAATCTTTATAACCAGCAAACGTTTCATCATCGTCGATTATATTTTTCTGTTTATCATTGATTTGTTCGATATTTGTATGTTCATTCAAATGAAATTTGTAGAACATATCCGTTTCGTAATGGAAATTCTTCGATTTTTCTTCGTGTTGTTTGATTTCTTGCTCTTCATCAACATCATCATCAACATCTCGTTCAGGATGTGCTTGAAATGATTTAATTACAGTTTTACTATCATTATCATCATCATTATTATTACTATTATTATAAGTATTGTTTAATTTTATGTTACGTATATCCTGTAATAATGTTGGTGGTAGTAAACCTTTGGCACTTTTCGAACTTAATGAATCACAACTGATATTACTATCATTATCATCACTATCATTACCGCTACTTGAGCTCGGTGCACGTTTATGTTGTATTAATGTTATTGTGATACCAGAGGATTTTGTTTTTTTTGGTAATGGCGGCGGTGTACCATCTAAATCACTACATGTACCAGAATCTAAAGTATCACTAGGTGATATTTGACCACTAGACATTACTGTACCGAAACTATTATAAAACAATGATCCCGTATCCATGATTGTATTATTATTATTATTATTATTGTTGTTATTATTTGTATTATTGATATTAATACGTATACATGGTGTGGTTATATCGTCACATTTTGGATTAATTCGAATTTTAACAACGTGGCTTTCAGAGGAATCTTCAACCTGATAGTTGAACACGTCGCCAGATGTTGAGGTCGTTGTAGTTGTAGATAATGATGATGATGATGATGATGATGTTAGTACCGTTGTTGTTGTTGTTGATGATGTTGTAGATGGTTGATCAGATGGGGCAATGCGACGAGTTTTTTTCGGTGGTAACGGTGGCGGCACTATACGGATCTCCTCCATTTTTCTATCGAAAATTACCTGAAAACCTTTAAAACTTTTATAGAAGAAAACAGGAAAAAAACCGAACTAGAACCACAACAACTATTCAACTTTCTAAAATTGAAAATCTCCAGTCAACCTTGATTGAATTTGTGATTGGAAATTGTAGAAAATTTTTGGTTTAAATTCGGTTTTTATCCGATATAGAACCACATTCACTAAATAACCGGTTTCTTAATTCTTTTCCTTTAGTACATTTTTTTTTAAGGAAAAGAAAACATTAATTATTTTGTAAATAAACAGCATTTAAGTGTTATTAATCGGTTTATTTAATAAAATGCGCACAGGTGAATGGCATTTAAGTTTAAATAATATGAAATAACACGAGTCCTAGATTTGAGCAAATTGACGTCTTTCCTTCGTTTTGGTGACGTCGAAAAATGAAATCTCTTCTTAGATCGACCACTCACCATCAAATCTCACCGTAAAATAACAATTTGATGGTGTGTGTCTGTGTCGGTCGTCAGACAATCCATGATTTTAGCCATTTTATCGGCGATGATTTTTTCCAACTTCACCTGTCCGTTTTTACGGATATTGAAGATTTAATGTGCCGGAAAGTGGGAGGAAGAAGTCATTATTTACTTTACACAGGATTTTATAAATTTCCGATGT
The DNA here is from genome assembly GCA_037464815.1 of Mylabris variabilis. Lineage (NCBI taxonomy): Eukaryota > Metazoa > Arthropoda > Insecta > Coleoptera > Meloidae > Mylabris > Mylabris variabilis. The sequence goes on along the minus strand of JAZBGW010000348.1, from coordinate 9,129 downwards.
TGGTATGGATACGTATCGTTTACGTTAAACAACCATACCGAACAGGATAATTGCTTTAATTTTTTTGGTTCTTTGTGACTTTTACGTGAGATAATCCATTTGTAATTATCGCCAATTAATTAGATTTTACTCTATAGTTATAGTTCTATAAAACACGAAAGGGAAACCGTACAATTACTTTAATTTAATTTCTATCTTTTCATTCGAATTTTACCAACATTCATTTATTTACAACTTACAATAATCGATTTTCTTCTCGTTAATTGGTCCGATGATTTCAACAATTTATCTTCATTTCTTGTTATTTCAGCAAAACAACAAGAAAACTTGACAAAAATAAATCGCACAACATCTGTTAGTTAATTACACACACACATACACACAATTATCGTTTTGAAGATAATTCCGCTTGATTCAATACAACTATAAGTTATTGTTACTGATTTTAATAATTCTACAATTAACGGAACACTGGAGTTATAACTGTGAAACACGACGGCCAGTCGAAGACTACACGGTAACTGCTGTTGTAAAGGCTGGCTTAAGACATTTTTGTGCTACTTGTGCGATCATTGCAGTCTCTAACAACAACATTTCTGGATGCTTTCCTTCAAAACGATTGTTAATAATAATAATGAGAAAATCTCGATTTTCTTACATCTTGATTAATTAGAAGGGAAATTATTGTTTTTCTTTATTATTGTAAATTGGGATAAAAGACAATATCCGGATATTTGTAGAATTCTAGAATTCGTTGAAAGTCATTGTTTGGTGAAAGCTGTTTGTTTTTACAAATTAAAGGTCCTTCGTGAAACAATAGGAAGAATTAAGCCAATTTATACTCCGAATTTCAGTAGGTCTTACCTGAGTCACCTAAAACGGAAAATATTTCAAGGATTTATAAGAGGGTCCCTAGAGAACATTTCAGCAAAATTAGAACCTCGTAGCTAATTTAGAAGTTGGTCAAAAACGCTCGTTTCTGACGATGCTGCGATTTTCAAAAACTAGGAAAGTACTCAAAACAACTTATTGTTAGAATGGCTCGAGGATCTTCCCAACGTTATTTTTTTTCGTTTTTCTCCACTTTATTCTAGTACAGGTAGGAATACTTGCATTTTTTCTAGAATGCTATGGAGAAAAACGAAAAAAATCAATGTTGGGAGGCTCTTCGGGTCATTCTTTTAAGTCTTAACTCGTTTTTGAAAATCGCAGCCTTGTTGAAAACGAGCGTTTTTTGAGCAACTTCCAAATGAGCTACGAGATTCTAATTCTGCTAAAATGATCTCCAATAAATCTTTGAAATATTTTTCGAATCGTTCGCCAAATAATGGGAGTTGCCATAAAAACTTTTCGTTTTAGGTGACTCACCCAGTATACACAGAAAGGATGGTACAAATTTCTGATAATAAACAATTTTTCTCATTTTAAAGAAAATCAACACAGTGTTTGTTGATTTTCGTATAAAAACAAACCAAATCTTTTTTACGCCTTCATCATCTATTGAACAATTTCCATTATCACAAAAATAGCCGCAAGCACGTTTATTTTCCGCTTTCCTTCTTCCATTTCCTTAATTATTATTTAAAATAAAAATCAACATTTTAATATATAGGTATATAAAAAGTTAGATAGCAATTAAAGAGAATTTCTCTGGGAATATATCCGGAACTGACATCGAATATTCGGTAGGCATATGTTTTACTTTTTGTTTAAATAAATTAACAATTTACCTTGACTAATAATCAAATACTACCGTCACTTTATTATAAATAATTTACTGAACAATAAAAATGAGTGAAATTAATAATAAATATTATGTAAAAACGTGATCTCAGTAATGCGTTTTTTATGTATTCGTATTTTTTCCTCTTTAAAAAATTCTACAATTACAAATATCTCAAGTCAATTGTGTAATAATTTTAAAGGACTTTCACTGTAATAATAGTAATAATCATCGATATTATTGTAAAGTTTTTTAATTTTTAGTTATTTTCAAATTCCTGTATACCAATTAGAGAAATACGTTCGATAAAAGGTGACTTTTCTTGTCACGTGTAAAATTTCTGTTACAGTTATTGTTCTCGATATTTTCTCTATTAAAATATTCAAAACATTCTCATTATGTTGAATTTTATATAAATTATTCATTAAAATCACCTGTTTCGTTATTATCTAATTAGCTGCGATAAAGGATCGGTTGTTTTTTTCTTTTTAGAAATTTACATTCTAAAAGTTTCCAAATATTTTTAGATCTAATGAAAATTTCTTGTAAAGCTAATTACAACGATATTATTATAATTGCTTATAATTGATAATGACCACCTGTCGAATACTTTCACTGATATTTATCCACAAATCATCCCCTATTATTACTATTGTTATTATTATTCTCCATCTTCATCAGGTATTCATGAATCTTTTAAATATGTATATTTTGCAACACATCCACGTATGAGGCAGGCATGTTTTACGATTTTGAGGCAGTTCACCTTGCTGCCAAGGTGGCCTTACGCCTACGGCGTTTAGCCGGGCCAATTCGTTTCTCTGCTGTTGTTGTTGGTGTTGTTTTTGTTGTTAATACTTGGCATGTTGCGGTTGTTGGGTTGCTTTCAAGCACAAGTTGAACGAATCATGGATGAAAGAGTCCTTGTTATATTTTCAAATGAAAATTTGCAACTTTTTCGTTCGATACGCATTGTTTGATAAAAATTTTAATGCTCCACAGATTTCCAAACAACAATTAATTTCGATTCACCTCAATGGTTCTAATGGAGGAATTTAAAGAAGGATGAATTGTGAATGTTGAGATGATAGGACAATAACTTAATTTCAATCCTATTATTTTGTTGTTTTAACATTTTACAATTCATTGTTTATGAAACAGAAATTAGGTAATCGTAATTAAATTGATTTGTCAACATTAATATTGTTCTAACTATAACAATTAACAAAAATAACTACAACATAGAATCTTGCACTGTTTCTTTAACTGTACAATTGTCTTCCTCCAATTACAACAAACATATAAAACATCAACAGCCGTAACAATGACGATAATAATAGTGATACTATAAAGTTTATCATGAAACAACCTGAAACAATATAAATTCGTTAACCTTTAACTATACTGATAAATAAAATCTTACAACATATAAAACAATTAGAATAACGGTGGAATATAGCAGATGGTTTAGCGCTACTGTCTCTTTATCTCACATAAAGAATTCATTAATCTATTTAATGAAAGTGTCTGTGACGCAAAATTTAATTGGGAAAAAACCTGACGTATTCTCAATCTGTTGCATTTTCATAAACATGTTTTTACACGAAAAGTTTCATATCGTTGAACAAGTGAACGGTAAATTAGTTGATTTTGGGTTTTTTCTAAAAGTTTCAATTTTATCAAAATGTTAGAGTTTCAGTTTCTGAATTTACTTTCATAGAAATTTTGATGAAAAACAGATAGAGCTCCCGTAAGCAGCGAAATTTTTTTGTTGTCAAATTAGAGGAAAGTGAACGTTTTTCCATAGGGGTTGTTATACTGATCGTTTTTTTGCACATTTACCCTTGTATTGTACCTCAGTTGAGATAATACAGCCTATGAACAAAAACCACCACCCACCCTTATTAATATTTCTGTATCTATCCTATTCTCAAAAAATTGGCATTTGCACAATTTAATTTTTTAGCTCAATAGATGAATCTTATATCGATGTTATAATTAATGTGCTCTTCTATCAACATCATTGTCTTTAAATAATCAATAATTTAAATGACATATTTTTAATATAAATGAAATTCAAATTGTGCCAATTCTCACAACTACAGGCTGTCCCGTAAGTAGCGCATTTCCTCCTAAAGAACAGATAGGGGATGAGATTCTAAAACGAAAAGTCCTGTATTAATTTTTCATCTGATGCACAGGTTATTGGTTATTAATTAATTCAAATAGCCAATCAAGAGCTCGTTACAGCGACAAAAAGACAGAAGAAATGAGTCTTGACGGTGGGACGTGGGCAGCGGACCAGTTAGCAAGTTGGCGCGACAGCCGTTCAAACCAAAAGAACACCTGATTGGCTACTTAGTTTAATTAGTTACTAATTACGTGTGCGTGGGATAACAAAATGATGTAGGACTTTTCATCTTAGAATTTCATCCCCTATCTGTCCTTCAGGAACAATTGCGCGACTTACGGGACAGCCTGTATATTTTCTAAATCAACAAATCGATGTATAGTTTGTCTGTTGCTGTTTGGTCAGCTAGTACAAATAATTTAGAAACATTTATTATAATTCTAGACTATTTTAAAGCCACATCAAGGACTTCAAAACGAATGAAAAACACAAATGATTTTTCACGAGAGAAGAATAAGAATTTGTAAAGGAGAAAAACGATGCTCGTTTAAGGGTATGATATAGTGCAAAGTTTTAATTCGCGTACATAATCAATTAAAATATTGTTTCAGGGAAAAACAAACCTCCAGTTTCTTCATAAGAGTGATAATAGATAGAGTCTTTTACATTTTATTACAAAATGGTTGCCGATCGGGGCGGAGGCGGGTAATTATTTCAAAATACATGGGGACAGGACAATTTTTTTTTGAAAATTTTCCATGTTTTTCACAAAATTGAAAAATAGAATATTCTTTTTAAAAACTTTGAAATAGTACGGAAATATGGCAGTTTTTTAAAATCTTTCTCCTAGCCTACCATGTAATTTGAAATTTGGAATTAAATGCAGTTCATTCAAACATCAAATAACTGCCCGCCTCCGCACCGATCGCTAACCAATTTATAACAAGATATAAAAAAATATTATCACTTCATCTATTAATACTCTTACAAAGAAACTGCAGGCTTCTTTTCCCCTGAAAAAATATTTTAATTGATTGTGTGCACGAATTAAAACTTTGCACTACATCATACCCTTAAAGTTGAAGTGGATGAAAAAAAGAACTATAGGCTCAAAAATTTTGAAAAAGTTGCCATAGCTTAATATTTGATTAAATAAACTTCATTTATAATAAGTTTAAACAAAATCTGGTATGATTTTTATTTTTTATCTCGGAAACCTTATTCCAGATTTTGTTTAAACTTTTTTATCACATCTAATGAAGTTTTATTCAGCTTCTTTATTTTTTTGGTTGACTTTGAACCTACAGTTTTCGCAAAAAAAACAACACAGAAAAGACGAAATAACGAATTAATGACAATATACTTTAGAAACCAACTGTCAGGTATAGAATCAGCGATGGAAATCGATATGAACGAAATTACTTGGCATCTACACTAATTTTTTCACTAAATAAAGCAATCTGTAAATATAGATAAAAATATATATATATATATAAAAGACGTTGTGGAGCAAGTGCCATCTACCGTTTGAGAAGTGTAATAAACGCAGAACTATCATAAGGCAGGTTCTCCCTTACGCTGTAAAAAATGTTCGAATATTTTCTCTGAGAAAGGCACCTGATTTGTTATCAGTCTTCAAATGCTTTTTCTACTAAAAGTTGTAATCATTTTTACTGGATTTTTGTCGGGTTCAAAGTTGAATACTTTTTATACAACACTTTTTTGTGGGCACAAAATATTCTAATACCGGATCTGTGTTTAAGTGAAATTTTCAACAAAACAAGATATTAGCAAACTCTCTAGGGAATTCAACCAAATATTGCACTTTTCGAATTTCTCACAATTAATTAACCATTTAACAAGTGGAACAATATAAAGAGACAACAATAATATGTATAATAATAATAATAATAATAATAATAAGAGATATAAATAAAATTGGAGTGGATTATAATGAGATCTCACGAAAATGAAGAAAGCATCATGTTCAGCATCACAATAGCATATACAGTCTAATTATTTACGATTGCAGAACAAGAACAACAACAAAAAAAAACGTACTCATTATACTAACCTAATTAGGATCGGCTTTTTCTATATATCTTAATTACGTACACGTTGAGATTTTTGATAATATGATGTTGTTTTTGATTAAGCCGCCTTTGGTTGTTTCCGTGATAAAAACCATACCTTCATCGGCTCAGATTTACCTTTCATTACAACCGGGCCACGGTATTCAAAATGGAATTGTTCATCGTAATTATCTTCTTTACATAAAAATCTAGAACATATATTATAGAAAAAATCCAATAAAGAAACCTTCTAATTAAAATCCAATTTAGCTATTAATATACATATAGGTATATATAGGCTTTTTGCGTCTAGTTTATCAGAAAACTATCATGGAATATTTCCTAAAATGTTATTTAGAGCAATTAGAAAATTTACCAAGAAATTCATTGCACGATCGCCGTAAACGGCGAGCTATGGTCGAGTATATAAGTACGTTGATTGAAGGCTGTCGACGAGGTATGTTAGCGTAAAAATTGCAAAATTTCCTAGATAACAAATTATAATTTAACAGGTGAAAATTGTGATATACAAAAAACCGTACGTGAAGCGATAATTTCAATTATACGCTACCACGAATCAAATCTTGATAAAAATGGATCTGTTTGCAAAATGGGTAGATACCACAATATCTTGTATATAGCATTAAAATTATGTTTTGATTATCAATTAAATGATACATCAACGATAATTGTATTGTTAGAGAATATTTATTTGTGTGAGAAGACATTTGAACGTCTATTAATTGGCGCTATCTTTGGTAATAAAGCGCCGCATTTTATCAGTGGTTGGAAGAGTGATTTTTACGATCAAGAAGAGAATTTCCGTGCAATGATCTATTTTATCGATCATGCCACCAATGGTAATTTAGAATTCAATCAAATACGTTTTATTGATATACCAATTGAATGTTGTGGTAATGCAACACCGTTAAAGATAATCGTGCAATTAGGTTTACCAGATAAATTACATATTATGTTGAGATATGGTGCTTTAATCGATGATCCATTTGATGAAAATACCAATTTAATTGAATATTTATTAGAACGTTTATCCGAATTCTTCCATTGTTATCCGTATAATATTGTTGCTTGTTTACAGTTAATTCTCCGGGTTGTACCGAGAATTATTATCAATCCGGCTGATTATTGTTGTATTAAAGATAAAATTCTCAATAATTATATCGATTTGATTAATGATTGTATTGTACCATTAAATCGGTGTGGTATTGAAGTACCCGAATTGAGGCATTTAGCACGTTGCCGAATTCGACAACAATTATGGACGAATTATCAATTACCGAACGGTATATATTCATTACCAATACCGGATAAATTACGACGTTATATCGATATTATGGATGATTAAAATACATACTTGTAGGCCTCTTCAGATACGTTAATACGGCCTTTTTCACCTGTTGTCTCCGTCCGGCTAGTTAAATTAACGGTATTACCAAACAGGCAATAGCGCGGCATACGGTGACCAATGACACCAGTGACCACTTCGCCGGAATGGATGCCGATCGTAATCCTCTACAATTAAATTCGTGTTAATTCTGTATACAAACAGTAAAGTCATTAAAGCCCCATTATATTATCCGATTTTTATATTCGATTTTATATACGAATTCATCTCGGATCCGAGATATTTTCATCTTTACATAATCCGAGTCAGTTGCAAGTGTACACAGGCGCTAACTTTTAAAAATACCATAGGGAAGTTGATATTAAACATCACCGAAAATCCACGCCAAATTCTCAAAATAGTATACTGCGCATGACACTTTTTGGCAAACCGAATGGAAACTCGGATGAAAGTAGAGACCGTTCTACAGGGTGTTCCACCTCGTATCGACCCCCCGTTGTTTATAAAGATATCGAAATTAGCGGACTAGGATTTACACTAGAACGCCCAAGGAACAATTGCATGATGAGATTGTTCCGAAAATTTGATAAATGAATTTTAAAATTTTCCACTGGATTGGTTCAGAAAGCACTGAGTTAGGACATTTTGTGAATCTGCATGTGAATGTGATACTTTTGCTACTTAATTTTTCCGGATTTTCTAAAAAAAAAACCGGCAGAAATATCGCTATTAGGGTAGCTCGTCTTGCGTTTTATGTTGGAATTTCCTAAACGTAAGAAATTATCAAGAACTGTACTATTTTTCTTTAGAACAGTGTTTCATTTTTATCATACATTACTTAGAATGTTTGTTTATTCAATAAACTTATCTCTTAATACACGACTGTAAAGCTATTCCATTTNNNTTCAGCTCTTTTCTAACCTTAAAAGGGATCCTTGCTCCTTTTTTAATCCTGAAAATAGTAAAGTGAACCTCGTCTCAACTTAAACGTTGTTATATGGTTCTCATCTTGTCCTAAATAAAATGTCGATTCATAAAACTAACATTATCCTCATTTGCTACCCAATAAACCTCACACATCGTTTTTTGTCAGATAAATGCCACATTTAGGTTCAAAGTAGGACTAAAAATCAACTGTTAAATGATCCTCCTTTCGACCTACTAACTAGCGAAAATTGGGTTTTTGGGGTTGAAAGGAGGGCTAAAATTTCGAGTCGGGAATGTAAACACAACATAAAGAAAAATAGTACGATTTTTGATAATTCCTTACGTTAGCAAATTTCAACATAAAACGCAAAATAATACACGACTTACCCTAATGGCGATCTTGCATGCGTTTTCTCTCAAAAACCAGAAAAAATGAAGGTACAAAAATATCATATGCAGATTCACAAAATGTCCCAATAGGGTACTTTCTAAACCAATCTAGTGGAAAAGTTTCAAATAGATTTTCTTTTATCAAATTTCCGGAACAGTTGAGGTAGCGATTTCATCGTGTAATTGTTTCCTGGGCATCCTAGTATAAATCTTAAATAACCACCGCTACGGGTAGGCTTGCCAACTAAAAAAAGACAATTTCCGGGATTTCTCAGATAAAAGCGCGGGACTCAGCATTTATTTACGGGACATCTTTACTTAAGAACATTTATACCAGGTGATTCATTTAAAACGATAGATTCTTATGGCAACGCCCATTATTTGGCAGGCGATTCGAAAAATATTTCAAGGATTGTAGGGTGGTACTTGGAGATCATTAGAAAATTAGAACCTCATAGCTCATTTGGAAGTTGGTCAAAAAACGCTTGTTTTGAACAAGGTCGCGATTTTCAAAAATGAA
>JAZBGW010000347.1:10387-24217 GCA_037464815.1 Mylabris variabilis | reverse complement strand
AACATTTCCTGAGGTAGTTGGGTTCAAAACAAACGGACAATTCGGATTTAAGCTTCTATGTTTAGCCATAACTTGATCACCATAATTCCATTCCGATATTTTCGTATGGCATGAGAAACATTCAACAGTTTGATTCTGTTTGATTGAATAGAAGCCAGCTTTTGCTATACGTGATGGACTTACAACAGCATCCCGGGGCCAATCGTTGAATGTTTTCAAACGATTCTCTTCAATATTCATTTTATTTATCAATAATTTCCCCGACTATGTCATTCTTGATAATAAAAGAAAATTGATTAAAAATTGTTTAATAACAACAACACCAAATTGAATAAATTGTAATTTTTATGTTTTTAATACGAACTTTTTGGTTAATTTTTCAACATTTTACACACACACACACAAGACACTTCCGTGCCAAAAGAAGATGACATTATAGATAGCGCTACTATCGGCAACTAACCGGACAGCTGACACACGAAAACCCGCTAAATCCAAACTTACAATATAAAAGACTAATTATTTCGAAATTAATTCACCAATTAACAAACAAATCGATGAAATTAGAGTAACAATCTTAGAATTACGCAAATATACGAATTATGTACAATTTACAAGCCTACAAGAACGCACAACTATATATAAAGTACATGTTAAGCATGGCATCACTGTGTAAGAATTTATCAAACAGCTGACAAATCATCGCGCCAAATTTAAACAGTCTCGATAAAACTGGAATTAACATCAATCACTTTCACATTAATCACTAAATATTGGGCCCAATTAATGAGATATCACACAAAAAATAGCGTGTTATTGTATTTAATTCGTAACTATTAATAAAATATATCCTTATATTTGAGAATAATTCGCAGAAATGGCATCACTGTAAGTAAATCAGCTGAACTTTACGCCTGTCACTCAACGAATTAATTATTAGATTATTACAAATTGATTTCCAAATTATTGAAAAAAATCGTTTTAATTGTAACATTTAACATTTTATTAGATGCTTCTTTATTTATTATTGTAAATTGAAGGCAGTTTTTTACTTAATATTTGAATTATTAATTCCAAAACATTATAGATGGCGCTATAGTGCAATAATGGGCGCTAAATTTAGATTTACTTTAAATAATTTTTAATTATTAATTTATTTAAACTTATTTACAATGTAATTGACTTAATTAACGTATCGTTGGATATGGCACAGTATCATTGAAGATAACGTTTGTAATTTGATTATACATTCTGCTTTCTTTGCATCGGTGTCTGATTCGGGAAGACTGCAACAAAATTATAAAATTGTAAAAATTCCTGTTAAATGAAGAGAGTTAACAACTTCGAATTGGTAGATCCATTTGAATTTTCATCAATTTCATTGAAATCTTTTCTCTCAATATGATCTTGTATTTCATATTTGACATTATGATATAGTTGATCAACACCATTATTTAAATAATATAATAATTGACTTATATTATTATAATCTCTACTATTGATTTCTTCACGAAATTTATCAAATTCCATTTCGACTCGATCAAGTAAATTTTGGAAAACAATTTTATTATCCACCATTTTTTCTATTTGTTATTTAAATATTGGTGATTTTCGTATCGTTATGTTGGTTGTTATGGCTTGAAATAACCGATTTACAAATAGTTCAATCACTATTCTTTTATTTTTGACCCATAAATGACGTCATTGTGTCCGTGTTCTAGTATTTATAGTGAGTTTGAGAGTGAGAGAATAATATCTTTTGGTCCGGTTACCTCTTTGTGTTTATGCTTAGTGTACGTCACTGTTTTCGTGGTTTAATGAAGAGATTATCACGTTTCAAGCAATCCTTGTAGATGTTGATAATTACTGAGTGATAAAGTTGGCGACACTGAATCTAGTAACTTTTATAGTTTAGCAGTTGGTGAAAATAAAACGACTCGAATTTTCTTTGAAATGCGAGATTTGTTTTGAATTATTGTAAATTACATTTAATTAACGATGCTACGAGTTTCGATAGTTGCCAGAAATCTTCGCCATTACAAATGTTCACAACTGTTAATTCAACGCCAGAGAAATCTTCATGTATGTTGTGCAACTCACATAACCTCAATTGGCGGTAGGAGTCTGTTAGTGGAAGAATCAACAAAATTACCATCATATACTGCGATTTTACCGAAATACTTACGAGAATCTAACAATATAACCAGTGGTATATGTATGAATATTCGTTATTTCAGTTCAAAAGACGATTCAGATGGTGAAAATGGCAATGAAGGCGACAGTTTTAATACCCAATTACCAGCAACTGTGGCTGTACCTGAAGTTTGGCCCCATGTGCCTGTTATAGCAATCAGTCGTAATTTAGTATTTCCACGATTTATTAAATTGTTAGAGGTGCTAATTACATAATGCCATCAAATCTGAAATTAACGTTCCTTGGTACTTGTTTCAGTTAACAAATCCCCAATTGATTGAACTGATACGACGTAAAGTCAAATTAAATCAACCGTACTGTGGGATATTCCTTAAGAAAGACGAAGAGAACGAATCGGAAGTTGTGGAGAATATTTCTGATGTACACAATGTTGGTGTATTCGCCCAGATTCACGAAATGCAAGATTTAGGTGATCGATTACGTTTAGTCGTAATGGCACACCGTAGAATTCGTATAACTGGACAAATATTCGACACAAAAGATGATGAAAACAAAGGTAATCATCTATTTCATTAGAAAACAACAATTTTGAACAACAATGAATATATTTGTAGAGGAGGTTGTAGATGGGGAGAAACGGCGTCGTAAAGTACGAAATAATCGTTTAAAGAAAAACGAACAACCGGAAGCCAATGTGGAAAAATCGGAGAAAAAAGGGGACACTACCGATTCAGAACAAATCAAAGAACCTTTCTTGATGGCAGAAGTTGAGAATGTTGTCCATAATAAATTCAGACAAACTGAAGAAGTTAAAGCTCTAACACAAGAAATTATTAAAACAATCCGTGATATTATCAGTTTGAATCCATTGTATCGTGATAGTTTACAACAGATGATGCACCAAGGACAGAGAGTTGTTGATAATCCGGTATATTTGAGCGATTTAGGGGCCGCTTTAACAGCCGCCGAAGCCAAAGAACTACAAGAAGTCCTCGAAGAGATGGATGTAATATTTATAAATTTATAAATTAGATAAAAATATCATTTTGAATATTATAGATTCCTAAAAGACTGATGTTGTCATTGTCGCTACTGAAAAAAGAGTATGAACTATCAAAATTACAACAAAAAATCGGACGTGAAGTTGAAGAAAAAGTCAAACAACAACATCGCAAATATATCCTACAGGAACAATTGAAAGTTATCAAAAAAGAATTAGGTTTGGAAAAAGAAGATAAAGATGCAATCGGCGATAAATTTCGGGAACGAATCAAAGATAAAATTCTACCTGAGGCTGTAAAATCAGTTATTGAGGAGGAGCTGAACAAATTGAATTTCCTTGAAAGTCACAGTTCTGAATTCAAGTAATTACTAATATGTCAATTAAATTATTTCATTTTCACAATAATTTTTTTTAGTGTAACTCGAAATTATTTAGATTGGTTAACTTCACTACCATGGGGCATATATAGTGAAGAAAATCTAAATCTACAACGTGCAGCTGAAATTTTAGATCAAGACCATTATGGAATGGAGGATATAAAACGACGTATTCTCGAATTTATAGCTGTAAGTCAATTGAAAGGTTCAACACAAGGGAAGATTTTATGTTTCCACGGTCCACCGGGTGTTGGAAAAACTAGCATAGGTTCATCTGAAATTTAATTATATTATTAATTAAAAATTTACCAAAAGTTGATTTGTAGCCAGATCAATTGCCCGCGCTTTAAATCGTGAATATTTCCGTTTTTCGGTTGGTGGTATGACTGATGTGGCTGAAATTAAAGGACATCGACGTACTTATGTTGGAGCTATGCCGGGTAAACTTATACAATGTTTAAAGAAGACACGTACTGAAAATCCGCTAGTTTTAATTGATGAAGTTGACAAAATTGGAAAGTAATTATTTTATTATTTATTTTGCTCGGTTTTGATTAATTGTGATTAATTTAGGGGCTATCAAGGAGATCCAAGTTCGGCACTTTTAGAGCTATTAGATCCAGAACAGAATGCAAATTTCTTAGATCATTATCTTGATGTTCCTGTTGATTTATCGAAAGTTCTATTTATTTGTACAGCGAATACAACTGAAACAATCCCAGAACCATTACGTGATCGTATGGAGATGATTGATATGTCTGGATATGTGGCTGAAGAGAAATTAGCAATTGCTAAAAAATATTTATTACCACAAGCAATGAAAGACAGTGGTTTAGATGAGAAACATATAAAAATTGAAGATGGTGCATTAACTACATTGATTAAAAGTTATTGTCGTGAATCGGGTGTTAGAAATCTCCAAAAACATATTGAAAAAGTTGTTAATTTACAATTTAAAATTAATAATAATTAAACAATAATTGAATTGTAGGTTGTCAGAAAAGTTGCTTATAAGGTTGTAAAAGAAGATGCTGATTTTATCAAAGTTGATGGTAATAATTTAGCCGATTTTGTTGGTAAACCAGTCTTTACACATGATCGTATGTATGATAAAACACCACCAGGAGTTGTAATGGGCTTAGCATGGACAGCTATGGGTAATTGAAATCAATCTCCAATAATTAATAGTTAATTAAACAATTTAATTAAAGGCGGTTCTACTTTGTTTATTGAAACAACAACACGACGTACCACCGCACAAGAGAAAGAGAAGGAAGGTAGTTTAGAATTAACCGGACATTTGGGTGATGTAATGAAAGAATCAGCAAAGATTGCTTTAACAGTAGCCCGAAATTATTTACATAAAATTGATCCAAAAAATAAATTCTTACAAACTAGCCATTTACATTTACATGTACCGGAAGGTGCAACACCTAAAGATGGTCCTAGTGCTGGTGTTACAATTGTTACAGCATTGATATCATTAGCTCAAAATCAACCAATACGACAAGATGTTGCAATGACTGGTGAAATTTCATTGATGGGAAAAGTTTTACCTGTGGGTGGAATTAAAGAAAAAACTATTGCTGTAAGTGTTTAATCTAATTTTTTACTCCAATTCTTCTATTGAGAAATATTTGGTTTACAGGCGAAACGGTCAGGTGTCAAATGTATAATTTTACCTGATGAAAACCGTAAAGATTTTAACGATTTACCTAAATTTATTACAGACGGTTTAGAAGTGCATTTTGTTACGCATTATAATGAAATCTATAATATTGTTTTTGATAAAGCAAAAAAGACTGTTTCTTAGTTATTAAACATAGTTGTTGTTTATTTTTATTATCTATAAATGTGGTGTTTGTTACTATTAATTTACCACAATTTTTTTCCATCGAATTTACTTATTTTATAAGAAATTGGTGAATAAAAACTTCCTCTTATCTTTTATTCCACCATTATCTATAATAAATTTATAGAAAATTATTGTGAAATCATTCTAAACTACCTCAATAATCTTAACGATTTTAACATTGACTATAAACTTGTTTGTAGATATTTTGTTCGTTTAATGATTAGAAATAAAGGGAAAAAAAGCACGATTTTGGTACAAATGTATTAAAATTAATGACTTCCTACACGCAATTGTAACTAAATTTTTGTATTGTAACAGTTTTAAAATATTTACAAAAATTTTCGTCAAGATAGTGTATATTTAAAGTGTAATGTATGTTAATTAGAGGTGAGAATTACGTATTTTTGTTAATGGAAAAGAATTCAAGGATATTGTTGTTAAAACTGAAAAAGTCTGCGGCTCATTAAATGGCAATTATAAATGTGTGAGTATATATTTTGACCCATAATCTATACAAATTTAAACAACAATCTACTCTTTTATCATCCAACTAACGTAATAAACTAATTACCAAATATTTATGCGGATTAAACTCTGTTTGTTTTACGTCTATATTCGAATCTTACATTACACTTGATTAACATAACATTGTTGTTTTCTTCTTCTGTGCTAATAATTGATTTAATTTACAGGTAAAGTAATTGGCAATCACAACAATGAAAGTCTCGTGCCTTTTGCTGTTGTGTAATTTTTAAAAACATGAAACGCATACGAATTATTTAATTGTCTTCAATAAATTTACAAAATCGGTCATTGATGATAAATGTCAACAATTAGTTTTCAACTATTACCGCTAAACAAAAAATTGCACGATAAATATCATTAATTTAATTTAAATTTTTGAGGAAAAATTATATTAATTAAATAATTGGCAAGATGAATAATGTGATAAAAAAATTTAAACGTTCTAATAAAAAACGTTATGAAGATATTCCAATAATTGTAGTTACACAACCATTACAACAACCAGAAGAGAAAAACGAAATGGATGATGATTTAAATAGAATTGAAAAGGGCGATTGTGGCAATAGTGAGGAGAAAAATGAAGAGACAGAAAAGAAACATTTATCGGTAAATCCAGAAAGGAGACAATCGTTGAGAAGGAACAGTATCTCGTTACCAAATCTGGATGATTTACAAGCTTTAAGGGAAAGAGTACAGGTGAGTGGCAATTTAGATTTACCGATAAGTGGTGAGACATAATTAGAAATTTCTCCGACCAGAATTATAATATACAGTTTTTTTTAAATGTGGTTAATTCTTATGAAAGTCCCATTAGTAGGCGACCGATTCGAAAAATATTTCAAGGATTTATAGGAGGGCGTCTAGAGATCATTTTAGCAAAATTAGAACCTCGTAGCTCGTTTCGAAGTTGGTCAAAAACGCTTTTTATGACAGTGTCGCGACTTTCAAAAACGTAAAATGACTTAATTCCAATATTGTTTTTTTCCCATTTTATTACGGAACAGGTGCAAATATTTCGCATTTTCTCCAGAATGCAATGGAGAAAAATGGAAAAAAATCACTGTTGGAAGTCTATGAGTAATTTTTGTGTGTTTTGCTCGTTTTTGCAAATTGCGACATCGTCCAAAATGATCGATTTTTGACCAACTTAAAAATGAGCTACGAGGTTCTAATTTTGCTAAAATGTTCTCTAGAGACCCTCCTATAAACCCCTGAAATATTTTTCGAATCCCTCGTCAACTAGTGGCAGTTTCAAAAGAATTGGTCACATTTAAAAAATGACCCTGGTTAGGGTAGCCTATGTAAGTCTGTAAGTTCTTATAGCAAGTCATTATTTGGCTATTCGAAAAATATCTCAAAGATTTATAGGAGGGCCAGAGAAGCTCATTTTAGCAAAATTAGAACCTCGTAGCTCATGGGGAAATTGGCCAATAAGCTCATTTCTGACGATGTCTTGATTTTCAAAAAAGAACCGCACACGCAAAATGACATTGTTAGAATGACTCGGGGACAGTCTCGACATCGATTTTTTTCGTTTTTCTTCATTTTACTCTTGAACATGTGGAAATATTTCGCATTTTTTTTAGATTGCAATGAAGAATAACGAAAAAAATATCAAATTTTTTTGAGAGGATGTTGTTCTTTCCAAGGAAGGTAGAGATGAAAAAGGACACTTTAACTTGAACACAACCACACATTTAAAATAACTTTTTATTCTATTTTTATATTAAAACGTCTAAAACTATTATTATTTTCTCGTGTTCAAATTAACAAGTTAATGGATGTCATATATATAGTTTTTTTTAACAATTGATTAAATAATAAAAATAAAATAGTCATTCTTTTTACAAGTTACAATGTCATCATCAAAAAAAACCCAAATCTTCAGACATTAATGTTGTTAATATTAGTACCCCTTGATCACAGTAAGGTGAGAATTTTTTTACATAACAAATATTTATCAACAATACCACGCAATAACAACAAAAGTGGGAATTTCATAATCATTAAAATTTTCTTTAAAAATAAGAATTCTGATTTTATTAAAACTCAATGAAATTATTACCAACATCAAATGTATTAAAGTAATAAGTGGTTTCAAAAATAAAAATAAATTTCCAAAAAAGTGTGTTCAATCAAAAATCAATATTAACATTGATCGTATTTTATAAATAACAAATAGGTGTCAGATCTCCAATGTGGTTCAAAGTTGTTTTGTATTGACTAGGCTGCTGATGATGGCATTAAAGCCGAAACCGTTTCACCGACATTGATTTTTTATTTTTCATTTCTGCCTTTCTTGTAAAAAAGAACATCCTCGCAAATTTTTTTGATACTTCAACCAGGAAAGGACCACAACCAAAAATCAATGTTGGGAGGGTCTTCGAAGCATTCTTGGACCTTCTAGGCGTTTACCTAGTTTTTGAAAATCGCGATTTTGTCCAAAACGATCGTTTTTTGACCAATTTCTTCGGCCATTATCCTATAAATCCTTGTAATATCTTTCAAATCTCCAAATAATATGACTTGTTATAAGAACTTACAGTCCTATTAATTGTTGAGCGATTTTAAACGTATTTCAAGGATTTATAGAAGGGTCCCTACAGGACCTTTTAGCAAAATTAGAACCTTGTAGCTCATTTGAAAGTTTCTTAAATACGAGTTGAACACGCAAAAAGACTAAGAATGATTCGGAGACCCTACCAACATTGATTCTTTTCGTTTTTCTTCTTTGTGCTCTGGAACAGGCGGAAATATTTGGATTTTTTTCTACAATGCAATGGAGTTAAACGAAAAAAAGCAATGTTGGGAGGGTCCTCGGTACATTCTTAACATTAGTCATTTAGTGTGTGTAGTTCGTTGTTAAAAATCGCGACATTGTCCAAAACAATCGTTTTTTGACCAACTTCCAAATGAACTACGAGGCTCTAATTTTGCTAAAGTGATCTCCAGGGACTACCTTATAAATCCATGAAATTATTCGAATCTCTTGCCAACTAATAGGAGTTTTCATAAAAACTGGCCGTAGTTAAGTGGGACACATGGTAGGGTTATCGTTATTGTTCTCTACCCGAAAGATTTAAGTGTTTATCTTTGTACCTTGTACCTTTTGGTCTTTTTGGATTATACACGAAAAAAATCAAACAGTATTCAAAGCAGGCTTTTCAGATGAAAATTTTGATTACTGGGTCATTTTAAAATCGGAAGTGCTAACATTCCTGTAGACTGGCGATCAAAATAAGAGATCGAGTCTTGAGCCAGAATTTCACATATCGTTAGTGTGAGTCAGGTTGTTTCTCTCCTGAGGGTAAGAAGGTAGATAAGTAGGAGGTGTTGGAGCGAGTTTCAGCCATAGCAAATTTCTGTAAAGTACTTTTCTATTCATATCCAAAATGGCAGCAGTAACCCCATTCACTTTATCTGATTGAATACCTTTCTTTTCAAATTCTGACCTGTTAAGGTTTTGTTATGTAGCAGAAGTTCTGTTACATTGTGACGACCGCCCTCATAGGCCTGTTTTACACAGCCGCACAAGAGGTGGTCTCTTTTTTGTGATCGACACTGTACCTGTGATTATTTATAATGTTTCTGTAATATTAACTATGTCCATTTTTTGTTATTAAATTAGAATTCGTTCATCAGTGTTATGAATTTATTTAAATTGTCTGATTTTCGTCCATTAATTAAATTTTAACTGACAATTAATTATTAATTTCACAAAAACACAGAAACTGCTACTTGTTTATATCCTCTAAGCTGTTACAATGTGTTGATTATAAGAGGTTTGACATTTGTAATAAACCCACAAATTCTTATTTTATCAGATAGATCTATATGTAATCGAGTCATAAAGATAAAGTTTAATTGTGAATTGTCATGTGTAATTTTGTTACATTTAAGTATTCGAACAAGAATAAAATAAAGTGTTACTAATTATCAAAATCGGTTTTATAATTATGTGAAGCTAGAGGCGTTCAAGATAGGGGACTCGAGTAACTATTAAAACTACTAAATTTCATTAATTATTCTATTATCTAATTTGTACACTAGATTTTCCTTTGTGTATGTTCTTTAATCTGTAAATAAGGAAATTATGATTTGTGTGTATTGTAATCAGTATGAACACAACTTTAGAAATGTATATTCAAGTTCTAAAGCATCGTCTTCTCTTCATTGAACGATTTTGAAAAGGAAAACTTATTATCATATTGACCTTGATTTAGTAGAATCAAAATGTAAATTACTAAACGATCATAATTCTAATCTTTGAGATAGTTCAACCTGTTAAGAACAAACTAGATTATATGTGTTATTTAAATTTTTGATACAACAAAGATAACGTAGCGTAAAAATGGAGAAACGATCAAAAACCATTGATGATTTTATAAAAAGACAAAATCAACACGAACTCAGTGATGATGATAATAATTTGTATCCTAATTTAAGCTACTATGACGTTGGTTCTATTAATTATCAAACAATACAATAAGGGTAAGATTGTTGTTTTTCTTTTGTTTATAGATAGATGAAGCTGGACAAACAATTGAAGAAGACAGTGGCCAACAGAGTTCGGATGATGACGATGATGAAGAATTCAAATTTTCAAACAGGTTAGTTGATTTTTTTTTTAAATTTTGTATAAATTAAAAATCGATTTAGGCAACTAATAATACAAAATTTAGATATTTAAATTAATATTTATTTTCCAATTATCGTTATTAACTTAAATATTAAAATAAATACATAAACTCTGGTCATTTTATTCAAATTTTGACCCCTATCGTTTAATTTTTTTCAAAAGATTAACGATTATTTTTCTAAGTTGAAGGTTTATTTCTACTATAAATATTCAATTCATTTAGAAATAATTGTTTATTTTATAAATATGACACTTTATCCGCAATCTGAGTTTTCCTACTTGAAGACAGATAAATATTAGATAACAAATTAATACTTGTTAGTAGCTCAGTATTTATTAACAAAGTGTATAGATGTTATTTATAATAATCGTAATAATAATAATAACAACAAAAAGATGAAGAGTCTTAATGCGGATTTAGATGAAATTAATTACATTGATGATGATCATGATGGTCCCATATGTACCCAAAATCAATCGAAGTAAGTTTTATTTATATTTTATATGAAAATAACAGATTATTTTAATCAATTTAATTAGTTTCGTTGAAAGATGTCTTTGTTTTCTAAACATTTGTATCATTCAATAATCCGGAAACGCCTACAGCATTAATGTGTGCAAAATACTAAAATTAATGACACTTCTTAGAATAGGAACATTTTGATAGGATAATACCAGAATAGAGACAATCTGTCTGGTATAAATTTAATAATCGTATCCTACGCTTCAACCAGCAGGAAATTGACCGTCTCTGGTTTCTATTAGAAAATTTTTGATAAGGACAAAATTATGATTCGTTTTTGTTCGTTTGGATCCTAAATTTTCAATAGATAAGCTTAATAGAAGCTATTCGATTACTGAGTAATCGCAGAACTAGTGGTATTGTTAAAAAGAATATCATAAGTATTGAGTAGTCTTTAAAGTATCTGTACTCTTAATTTTTATTCGTCTACCGATTTTGGATCAAATCTTGTGTCTTAATCGTATCGATTAGAACCTTAAAATCATAATCGATCTGGTTGTTTGTATGTTAGTGTCATTACCATGTACCTTCATCTTCACATAAATGTGACCGACTTTTGAGCGACAAATATCATGTTTTTCGGTTTGTGTAAGTCAGCTTATTTCTTTAGTGCTTCCACCATACCAAATTTGTAGAACGTATTTTTCTCTTCAGGTAAATACCCGAAATGGCACCAGTAACCCCATCTTTATCTGACTGTATATCTTTCTTCCCACATCCTGACCTGCGACAAATCTGGTACATTGTTATGATCTCCCTCAAAAGCATGTTTTTCACAGCCCGACAAAAAGTGGTCACATTGATACAGTGTGTCTAGTGATGTGCCGGATATCTGTATCCGTATTCGTATCCGCGGATATCCGAGGGAGAAGAAAGATCCGTATTCGTATCCGTATCCGTTACTTTTCAGCGGATTTTGAACGGATCTTTTTCACTATTTAATTTCATTACATATAATTAAATTGTAAATGTAGGTGATTAAGTAGCAATGAAATACTATTAAATTCTATTTAAATTATTTTTTATTTTTTAAAATACTCAACTACGCAGCCTAACGGGTCTAACGTAATTGATACTGGCCCGTGCCCCGTGTCACACTAAACAAAATTAAAACCGGCGCAGTGCAGGTTGAAACATTTCCTATCACTAACGCAAAGCGTTCACTGTTGTTTCAAGGTCACGCGCATCGGCACCAACTGAGTAAAAATTGAAGTCCGTATCCGTATTCGTATTCGCGGATCTCCAATGATCCGTATTCGTATCCGTATCCGCAGATATATATATTTTTAACGATCCACATCACTAAGTGTGTCCACGGATCGAAAATTTTTGAGTAGGAATTTCATATTTGGGGAATGACTGCTGGTTGGTCTGAAACTTATTTTCAATATACTTCCGATTTTTCAAAATCAAGTAGGCCTTTACTATTCTTTCAGTAACTAGTAAAGTACCCTTTCTGTTCGTTATACGGAAAAATGTTACTGAGATAAGTTGTGTAGAATGAAAAATTCTGGAGTTATGCCAATTTTCATAATGATCGAAGTACTTTAATAAAACCCAATTTTTGCGAATTTTATTTCAGGCAGTATTATTTTTCATTTACAGTAAGCTAATGTGTTACTAAGGTAAGTTGATTATACCGGGTGATTCACCTAAAACGAAAAGTTTTTATGGCAACTCTCATTATTTGGCGAGCAAATTGAAAAATATTTCAAGGATTTATATGAGGGTCCCTAAAGAACATTTTACTAAAATTAGAACCTCAAAAACGAGTTATACACGCAAAACGACTAAGTATGACTCTGGGATTCTCGCAACTTTTTTTTTTTGGTTTTCTCCATTTTATTTTGGACAGGTGGGAATGTTTCACATTTTTTCTAAAATACAGTGGAGAAAAAAGAAAAAAATCAATGATAGGAGGATCCTCCAGTCATTCTGAGGCGTTTTGCTTGTTTAGTTCGTTTTTGACCTTGTTCAAAACGAGCATTTTTTTTGACCAACTTTCAAATGAGTTACGAAGTTCTAATTTTGCTAAAATGAGCTATTACAAATACTTCAAATATTTTTCGAATCAATCGCCAAATAATGGTAGTTGCCATGAGAACTTTTTATTTCAGGTGAATCATTAGGTAGATTATAGATTTGACAATAGCAGAAAAATATTTATTTACCTTAGCAAATTGGCGTACTGTAATTGAGACTTAATACTTTGCCTGAAAGAACGTGAGCAAAAATTGGGTTTTATTCGAGTAGTCCGATCATTCTGAAAATTGGCATAACTCCATAACTTTTCATTCTCAACAACTTTTCTTTGCAACATTTTCCCCTATTATGAACCGAAAAGGTTTATACTTTACCAGAAGTTGAAAGAGTTTTTGCTCAACAGTAAAAGCTTTCTTGATTTTCAAAAATCAAAAGTTTGTTGAATAAGAGTTTCAGACCAAGCAGGAGTCATTCTCCAAATATGAAATTAATACGCAAAAATTTTCGTGCTGGGCCTAAAAATCCTCGAGCTGCGCTCTCGGATTTTTAAAACGGCCCTCGTCCAGCTGTGCTGGTGATTTTTTGCTGGCAACCCGTTTGAGTGCGAACCTTTCCATTTATTCTGAATAAATCCCTTGCTCTGATGATATTAGATATTACATATGATTAATGCACTCAACCCATCATAAGCGTTAAAAATTTGAATTTCAACCAATCACAGTCGTTTTATACTGAATAAACACCATGTTGGTACTTTATCTCAATAATTT
>JAZBGW010000346.1:15603-28258 GCA_037464815.1 Mylabris variabilis | reverse complement strand
ACATGTACATAATTTTCAATTTCAGGAATTCATAGCCCACATAACCAATTTCGAATATGATCCCCGGTGAAAATAAAGTATGTTTTTAATATGACGAATGTTTTTCAATTCATCAATAATTAATCTTAAGATTGAGTGCAACTAAATTTACATCTTCAATCTTTATTTTTTCTTAGCTGATTGATGAATTAGTCCGACAGGTCACGACAAATATTTTTGTTGTTCAATGTTACATAATTCATCTAAATCTGTGGAACTTAGAAATTCACAATCCTGAGTAGATGCTGAAATGTTTGAATTTCCCGCATTGAATACCGGTTTCTGATTGGTTAAGTTCAAAATCTGTCAAGATTGTCACATGTCAAATTAACCTATAAAAAAATGCCAAATAAATTCTTGAGTTTCTTGAATAAAACTTCCAGTTTCCTCCTAACAAATCACAATATTTCATCGAAGATAGTATTCCGGAATTATGGTAAATTAATTCTAACTAAATTTTTGCAATATTCTCTTTGTAAAATTTGTATTTTTAGCAACTCGTAAACGCTTCTATAAAAATACGAGTATCTTACAAAGTGATGGTAAATTTGAGGTAATATTGGACCAACGTAAATTGAAAACACCCAAAGGTAATCTGTTTACGGTAGATAGTGAACCTTTGGCGTTAGCTGTAGCCACCGAATGGGATTCACAAAAATTCAACATTGTACAAAGTAAGATGCATTTGGTGAGTTTTATATGAATAATCAACAAAATGTTCATTCAAGTTATTATGTTTTAGACTACACTATGCAATACTGCAATCGATAATCCACATAATTTGACAAAATACGATATGGTCAACTATATAACGAATTATCTAAATACTGATACAGTTCTATTCCATGCCAATGTGAGTATTGAAATATCGACTAATTCAATTGTTGTTAAAATGTGATTGAATTAGGAGGAGGAGGATTTACTAAAACTCCAAGAGAAAGAATGGGATCCAATCATCGAATGGTTCAATAAACGATTCAATGTTAACGTTAATAAATCCCACCAAATGGTCATTCCTTGTGTCTCTCAACAAGACAAATCGACAATAAATAGGCATCTATTATCGTATAATTTTGCTGCAATTTGTGGTATATTTACATCTATTTAAGTCGCCATCAAAAATTGAAAATTTCATATTCCAGGTTTTGTGTACGGTGTTGATACTTTAAAATCGGTAATTCTAACATTAGCCTGCATAGAACAGTATTTAACACCGCAAAAAGCTGTCCTATTATCACGTTTAGAGGAAGAATACCAATTAGGACATTGGGGTCGTATTGAATGGGCGCACGATCTGGACCAACAAGATCTACAAGCACGTTTATCGGCCGCTGTATTGTTTGTTTATTTCAATTCACAAACAAATCAAACGCAAACGAAAAACAATTAGATTTCACTCTTTAATTTATTCTTCAGTAAAATCTCATAGTATTGTTCGAATTGTTTCTTACTCTTCGTTAACATATGTAAACTTTCAATTTTAATATTGTTATCTTCTAATTGTTTTAAACGTTTCTTTGTTGTTTCAACACTATGTACAAGTATCTTTGGTACACGACATATGTGATATGATTTGAAACCTTCAGCGAATAGAAAATCGATCAATTCATTCAGTTTCTTCAAGCTTTTATTCTTCAATACTGGCTGTTTATGGATGATATAATTGGCGAGATAGATGTTACAATCTAATCGTTCTGATAGATATTCAGCTAGTGAATTGTCGCCCAATATCAATTTATTATCGGATTTTCGTTGAATATAACTGTAATCAATATATTTATAACAAATATTTTAAAGTGTGATGACTTACTGTTGAAAAATATCGGGAGTAGCTCGTACCATCCATGTTTTTAACGTTTCAATATTGTGTTCCTTCGCTATATTGAGACGATTATTGATTTGTTCTTTACTATAGTTCAATACCCACAAATCGTTGCAAATCTCATCGATTGGTATCTGATAATTTAATAAGATTTTCAATGTTGCTTCAAGTTTATCGCTAGACATCGATCGTAAGAATTTCTTGCGTAATAGATGATTGCAAACTTCCAATTTACTAATCTGTAATTATTTGTGATTATTAATTAAATTAAATTTACAACTATATACATACCTGAAGGAGATTCGATATAATATTCAATTTCGATCTCTTTGGAGAATTTATTTTTTCTTTCCTAACAAGTTCGATTAGTTCCTGCATTGGTAACAGGACTAAAACTATAATATCTTTCAAATCATGCGGTAAAGTCTTCAACAATGCAATCTTCTGATTTAAATCAAATTCAGCCAATAGTGTTGGGTACTTTAATAGAGTCTCATTTGTAACACCAATTGCGGTATATTTAGCATAATTTCGTTTCATTAAATTACTACTGGCTCTATATAAACATTGATTCTTTACAACTATATTATAAGCATCAAATGTTTTTATACCGAATAGATTCTCTAAAGTTTTAATTGCAATCGTTTTGCCAGATTTGTATTCATGTGAACGGTCTATATAGACAGGTATTTCAGGTTTTTTTACCAATGTTGTTGCTGTTGTTTGAACAAAGATTGATCTTTTGCTTATTTGTTGAAAAATTCGATTATTTAAACAAAAACGTGTTAAAGATAATGTCATTGTTGTAAATATTAATATAAATCGTTATTTCTTGATAGGAACATCGTTTTGTATGTAAAACTTAACAAATATTGCTTGTACACTTGTAACGAAAAATTCTAGAAAAAGTGAGGTTAACTCAATGTCAATTGTGGCACTGAGGCACTGTCCATTAATTGTAGCTCCACAACAAAGACAAGGGCTTTTTTTAAAAGAGTAAATTTTATAGAGTGAACTTACTATTATTTAAATTGAAATAATAATTTACATCAATTTTGTAAAATTTATTTTGTATTTTATAAATTTTAGAATAATTCACGATTGTCTGTGATTCACGATGAAGCAAACCAAATGTATCGGCGCTATGTTTAGCCATCTTGAATCTTGTAAAGAATAACAATTTATGATACGAGTAGGAAAAGAATGTTCTGGCAAAACGAGCAAGTAGAGTCATCTTCAATTTTCTAATAATAATTTGAAATTTCTCATATTTTGTGCAATTGACAGAAATACGCTGAATCAGAGCGTACGTCTCACAATTTTCACCAGATTATGTTCTGATTCTACTTTATTTTAGCTTCTTAATTATTAACCTCAAGTTTGTTTCACTGAAAACTCAGGTATAATTAGAATTTTTTGAAATTTCACCAGTTTTAGAGTGGCGCGCGACACTATGTTTACAATTACTATTTAGGAGTTTCATTAAAAAATCTTCTATTTTAAAACTTCCCCCTTTTAGTGGTTTATAGCAATTTTTGGAAGTTTAGTAAGAAATTATCTGGTTCTTATTTTTGAATGTCCGGAAGTTGAAAGCGAGAATTTATAGAAATAAGTATGCTAAACTAAGAATAAAAGCTAATTTTATTCTTCCGGAAGTTCCTTGTTTTACGATTCTCTCTTCTATAATTTCCAGTTCATTATACACGTTTACTATATTTAACTTTATTGCAAGTAAGAGAAGCGGAATAATAGAAATAAATCATCATTGTACTCTACTAGAGTGAATCTTGTAGGTTTATTCAAGTTTGACGTTCTGCTATCAGAGCCAGAAATTAAACAAAACAAAACAAAAAATGACACGTGCTGTTGACTCACTTATTGTGTCTAAAAGATTGGCAAATTTCTGGTTCTTGGAGAGAAAAAAAATAGAAATCGAATTTCTTGTAGCCAAAAATCTAGATTTATTGTTTAACAACAAGAATTTGTGCTAGTTTTTTTTTTAAGAAATCCAAGTCATGGAAAATTTATTGATTTATAGTTTTGTATGATTTCTAAATTTTTTCAACTTTTAAAATCCAACTTTTTCTACTGCAATATAAAAGTTTGAGATGAAATCTAATAAAATTCATCTTCGAAAGTGACACGATTCACCTATGACTGAAAGAATCCAAAATTTGTTATCTCCGCATTTGTCTAAAAAAAAATTGTCAGTTTCACTGAAAACCTTCTTAATGATGTGTAAACAATAAATTTGCAAAGATTGTTTGGAATGTTGGCAATTTTCCGAATTTTGATTAGTTGTTTTGCTTTTTTCCCCGCTTTTTCTCTATTTGTCTTTTCTTCTAAAGAAAACAAGTTGATGAAAAATAGCATGTCGGTGACGGCATCAATGATTATTTTTTCATGTCGACCATATGGAAACGTCACATATTTTCTAATTTTTATATCTTGCTTTCTTTCTGTATATGTGTGAATGTGTTTGTGTGTCAGCATTCCTACGTTATTAATAGAAGTATTTTTCAGATTGTACCCCAATATTTATTTTATTTATTTCAGCAGTCTTAATAAAATTCTGGAAAAGTATGCGTCATTATTGCTTTGTTTACATATTTTTTCAGGAATTTACAATGCCTATTTCTATATTCGTATTTATGTTTCTGAAAAAAAAACAGACTTTATGCGATGCCTGAAATAGATATTTCGATTTCTATTATTACTGAAAACCCATTCAACAATTACATTTTTGAAATACAACACTATTTCATTTATGAATGAATTCGTGTGTATTTCATCTATTTTTAAAACTGAAGAAACATATACAAACGGTTGCGCCAACATTCAATTACAGTTTGTATATCTGAAGTTTCAACATCATCATCATCATCATCATTATTATAGCTACTGAAAAATACTGAAAAGCAGGGCCGGCCTGGGAGCGGTACGAACGGTGCTAGCGTACAAGGTTCCGCTTTCTAAGGACTCTGCGCCGTTGACTGATTTACCAAAATCAAAAATTGATCGATTTTATTTTTGTTTTAATCGGAATTTTAATGTGAAATTTATCAAAATCATGACAAATTATATGATTTTTCGTACCAGATGGATTGTTTTAAATGTGGTCGATTATTATAAAGCTCCTGTTCCTATTAGTTCGCGAGCGATTCGAATAATATTTCAAGGATTTGTGAAATTGTCTCTGGGATGTATTTTACCAAAATTAGAACCTTGTAGCTTATTTAGAAGTTGGGCAAAAAATTCGATTTTCAAAACACGGTTTCATAAATAAGTGGACAGTTCCTGTGCGGCTGTGTAAAACAGGCTTTTGGGGGTGGTCCTGACAATGTAACAGAATTTTAACAGGGGACAATTTTGTAAGAAAGATATTCAATCAGAGGAAGGGGGTGGGCTTACTGACATTACTAAATTATAAATATTTTCTGTTAAGATGGTTTTTATACAAACTTGGTATTGTGCAAACTCGTTCTAATACCTCCCATCTACCCAACTTCTTACCCCCACAAGGGAAGCACCCTGTTTCACAGGAACCAAAAATGTGATATTTTTCGCTCAAGACTTGTCCACCTTTTTTTTGAAACTGTGTGTACATACATACATTAGGTGAATCTAAATTTTAGAACAACAATCCAATTATTTGGTGAGAGAAATGAATGTAGGCAAAATTTGGTAAGCATCTCTCTTTAACAAACAATACGAGCTTTTTTTAAACTACTTAATGTTAAAATATTTGTGCACTAAAGCAATTAAAGATTTAGCCAGACTTAGTAAAAGATCGTCAATGCAAAAAAATGTTATCCTGTTGTTCAAAGTTTCTTTGAAGGTCTCGCAAATCAATCTTGCTCCAAGTCCCGCTTTTTCAGGCCGGCCCTGCTGAAAGCTATGCATGGAATCCGATGTTTATATTAAAAATTTGGCAATGGAATGTTGGATATTTTCAGGGCGCATGTCTGACTTTATTTTGATTCGTTACTGAAAAGCTTTTTAAACACGACAGGTAATAATCCAGCGGGATTCTGTACGTTCAAATGACTCAGTTTGTTTGGCAACGTTTCAGTGATTTGTTTCATTTTTGATAATTTCAACTAAACACTTTCACTATACGAAAGGAATCTCTGACTGAATAACAACTTTTTGGTTGATTTGAAAATTAATCCGTGCCAAAAAAATTGAGACAATTATGGAAATTGATAAGCTAATACAAGACAATAATGATGATGATTTTGCCAAAGAGAATACAGTACAAGAAATCTTCAAAGAAAGTGTTAATGGTGAAGAAGAAATCTGTCACAAGTATGTATTTGTTCTTGAAATTTTACGATTTATTTTTATATTTTCGATGACTTTGAGACGAAAAATCTCATCCTTGTTACGATTTCGCTAAATTGATGTCAGCTTTGCCACTGAAAGAGAAAAACAATATCAAACATTTCTGTAATGACTGAATCATATTTGGAAATTTTTCTGGATATTTGGCGATAAATAAGGGTTATTAAATTTTGGAAATTTTTCATTTTCAGTTCTGATCTATTAACAACAACAACATTAAATCAATATTATGGTTGTGTTGCTGAATTGACTGAAAACTTAATTTTATGTCAAGCATCTGTTGTTAATCAAAATCTTTTGAATGCCTTCAGTATAACATGTGTAATAAATGTTGCACCAGAATTACCAGATCCACCATTAAATTCTGATATAATTTATCACAAAGTACCAATCCATGATAATGCCAATTCGAAGATTTACGATTATTTCGATGAAACCGCTGATCTAATACAGAAGGTAAGAGGATTTTTGATCTCTTGATTGATCCCCCATTGTTTTCCTAATAAAGAACAAAACGTAACAATTTATTAAAGAAGAATGCAAATTGGCCTGTTAAAATTCCTAATGTTTCAAAAATAGATCCAACAATATGAATCATATATAAGTTCAGAGGTATGTTAAAGTTCCTCTCTAGGTATATTAATGTTGGCTATTTTTATAGTTGCTGTTACAACATTCCTTTCAAAATCCAATGATATATATACGATCTAATAAAGTGCAATTTTACCCATAATTTATTGGCTAATTGTCAAATGAATAATTACCACAAAGAGATAAAAACGGGAATGGAAATAACAGTAAATTTGTTAAATTATTGTTTCTTATTGTTAACAGAAAAAACAACAAACAAATTACGCAGTAATACCTTTATTAGTTTTGGATAAAAGCCCAAATTGTTGTCTACGATAGATGAGAGAATTTCTAAATTCCTTCTCTGTTCAAAAATTAAGTTAATTTACTAAAAGAAAAGACAGGGACCGTACAGATTTTATGATTAATGATCTGGCATTTAGCCACAACTACACCTGGCCCTCGATTCCAATTATCCCCATTTAGAACTAAATCGTATCTTAAAGGACATTTGGTCAAATAAGATAATTTATTTTTTCTACAATCGAACGGAAACTGGCAATTTTCTGCCCTTTTGTTTGATATGTGGAAAGTTTCAAATTCCAGTCCAGTAGATTCGTCGCTAGGCAACGGCGACAAATCCTTGTTTCTGATTGCTGGACTGCTTTTCCGCCCATGGGAAGAAAAGTAGTCCTATACGAAAAGTAGACCCCTATTAAACCGCGAAATTTAAAAATGTTCTTACTTATTATATTTGCTAATTTTGTTACGGTAAACTAAACGTTCGTGCTTATCTTCTGCAGCACTTGGTCTGCAAGAATGCCGATGTATAATTGTTGTTAACATCATTTTTACACAGATCTTACTGGCATATTAAAAACATACCTAACTCATGTTTTTAAAAGAAAATTGTCTTTTAAGACAAACAAAAAATAATAAGAAAGAAACACTGTTCCGTTAATTAACACCCAAGAAATAAATTTAAAACAATTATCCACAATCAAAATTCAAAATTTTGAGGTTAGAAACGTATATAAAGCAAAGACAATAGAAAATCAATCCAAAGCACCTTTGATCCAAATGTAAAATTTTATGCAACTTAAAGCTTGAAAAATCCCCAAATCTCCATTTGATACTTTCCAATAAACGAATGTTTTTTATTGGTAATACTGACGAATATATGGCATGCGCATTCAATTACTAAGATAACTTGATTTCAATTTGTTTTTTGCAAATGTCAGATTTCATCAAATTATTGTTGATAAATTAAAAAAATTAATTAATTTGATAATTAAATTTAAAATTGTTCGGGATTCTGTGGTGTTTTCGTTCGATTGTAAAACAAATAGTGTTTATTATATGAGCGGAAGTGTCTTGGCGAAACTCGGGATGAATACACCTTCGTTTCGCAAAGACGCTATTTTTGCCTTAGTTAAAAAAATTACTATTTTCGCAGATCACAAATCGTGGTGGTCGTTGTTTAGTTTATTGTGTGGCTGGTGTTAGCCGATCGACAACAATCTGTTTAGCATATCTGATGAAACAACAACAATTAACATTATTGGACGCTTATAATTTCGTTAAGCATCGCCGTTCGAAAATTAAGCCGAATTGTAATTTTTTCAAGCAGTTAATCGATTATGAGAAGACACTTTTCGGTTGTAATACGGTGAAAATGGTGTTTAATGAAATGGTACAGATGGAAATACCGGATGTTTACGATGCTGAATATCAATTGGTTGTACAGTTTAACAAGACACGACGGGATCAAAACGGTAGATATTAATTAGAAATTAATTAAAATTTATTAACATCATATTGATGTTTTTTGTATTGTTTAATTTGACAATAAGGGACCAAATCTATGTAAAGTAATAAATAGTATCTAATTTATTTGCGATTTTATAAACCCTTTCAATATGGTGAATTCAAACATCGTGTGTTGTGCAAATTGATTTATTTTATAAAAATACTCTGTTGTTATCACAATTTGTCTAAAAATTGAATCGTCTATCCTTTAATCTGAACTATCTAGCGAACTTGATGAAGTTTGGCATCTTCTTAGCAACTAAAATTAAATGTTTCGATAAAACTTTAATAACACTAGAAATCAATACTGTTTACTGACTGATTCAAGAGTTATTATTATAATTATTGTCGAGATAACTTTTTAAATAGAAAAATTTAAATAGTTTATGTTTATGATATAATAAACAGATATGAATTTCAATTGAACATAAATGAAACGTTAAGTTTTAATTATGTCGACAAGTTAATTTTGGTGGAGGCGCCGGTTATTTACAACTATAAATAAATCTAATTTGAACCAGTCATTTATTACCGAAATAAATAATAGAATCAAACATCGGGTTCAAACGATTTATTTTCTTCTCCTACTTTTTTCTCTTCCATTGGTGTATCGTTGTTATTATCATCATCATCATCAACAGCCCATGGTTGTAAATCGCCCGATACAAAAATCCCATAGAATAAACAACCAAACAGATAAATCGCACTGGTGATATAGAAAACAATTTGCCATTCACCTGTCGTCTATAAAATTCATACAAATTTCAATTTAACGAAATTGAAATTAAAAAAAAGAAGAGAATTACAGGTGTTGTCACGATATATCCAGAAATAATTGGACTTAAAATTCCTGGTAATGTACCAAACGTGTTTCCAAAACCCATTAAAACACTGGCATGTTGCGGTGCTACATCCAAATAATTCACGCTAGAAAATTAATGGAATTGGAAGTACTTCAAAGTGTTTTTTTTGAAGATTTTTACCTGAAA
The DNA here is from genome assembly GCA_037464815.1 of Mylabris variabilis. Lineage (NCBI taxonomy): Eukaryota > Metazoa > Arthropoda > Insecta > Coleoptera > Meloidae > Mylabris > Mylabris variabilis. Next base: position 18,685 of record JAZBGW010000346.1, on the reverse strand, counting down.
CCCGCCCAAGCGAACGCTCCAATTCCAACGGCTAATGTTAAACAAATCATTGAACCTGTCGGTGATAACCAGAAAGCAGCACCGAACATCAACACAGTCTGTCCTATGAAAGCGCCACAATTAAAAATTCGTCGTACCTGTGTTGTTGTTAAATAATTCTTTCTGCGTAACCAATCGGCGAATCGTCCAGAGAATTGCATCACTATCGACATTGCTAAATAGGGAATGGCTGACATATATCCAGTTTTAGCTAAATCAAAATCGAGTGTATCTGAAATATCCATTATAAAGTAATTTTACTTGTTGAGGCTATTGAGAAATTGAACCTTTCATGAATTTGGGTAATTGAGTGAGGAGCGTATAAAATCCCCAATTTTCGCTGAAATGCGACACAACAATCGCCCAAACTGGTAACGATGTCAAAATTGCCTTCCATGGATGTTTTATTCGTTTATTATGATCGACATTACCTAAAGAATTCTCGATATATTCACGTTCTTCTTTACTAATATAACGATCTTGGGCTGGTGTTTCGGCAACAATCACCCACCAGAGTACGAACCAAATTAAACCAATGGTGCCAAAGAAATAGAAGATGCTCTGCCAGCCTAAGGCTTCAGCTAGAAATGCACAGACGGGCATTGAAACCACCGTACCAACATAACTGCCTGAAAATGCTAATGTAGCGAGACTTGTACGTTCCAATGGTGGTGCCCATCGTGCCCATACTGCATGTATACAAGGATATGTTACACCCTAAATTAAACAATTTGAATTGGTGTTGAAAATTTAACGAAAATTGGGAATCACCTCGAAGACACCCTCAACAATACGAACGGCAATCAATAACCAAACATTTGTAACGGCTAGCCACGGTGTGATTAATGTGAATGCTGCTGTTACGGCTATACCACCGCCGAAGACACGTTTGCCACCAATTTTCGCCGCCACCCAACCGCCCAACAGTTGTGTTGTTATATAACCGTAGAAGAATGAACTTAAAATATAGCCTTGGATCTTTGAGTCCCAATCAAATTCTCTCTCCTAAATTATTATTGATTATTTTATCAATAAATGATAGAAATAAAAGGAAAAATACCCAAATTTCGGTTCCATTATCAAGAATAATCGATTTATTCTCTGTCATTGCAACAATTGCAATACTTAGATTTACACGTAATGCATATACGTTGAAGAATCCAAAAAATGCTAATAGTGCAACAACGTAACGTCGTTTGTGCCAAAATTTCCATGTTGATTCCTCTTGATTTCTACAATTTGAAAATGTCCACAATCAATTTTAATTTATTTAGTACAAATTTTTTATCCGATTTCCTGTCACGTACGGTATTTGAATTACTCGGAAAAAATAAATAATGAAAATAAATATTTCCTTCTTTATTGCTTCGTAAATTTACAATTAATCGAAAAAAAATAATGTAGCGATAACGTGTAAAGTTAATTAAGTTAATTGATTATGACCAATTTGAATTTATCCGTTTTCCATGAAAGTTGTCCTTTAAAATGGGCCGAATTTCATCTTTCTATATTTATTGAAAAATTCAAAATTTTTGATTTTAAAGAATGAAGACAAGGAGTTTTCTTCGCATTTCTATACAAATCTCAAAATTTGTCAAAAATTGCCAGTTTAGAGATCAATTTTTCGGTGTTCTTTGATTTTATGATGCAGAACAAGAAAAATATGAATTAGCGGCAGCCTTTTGCTCTTAACTTTTGAAGAGTTTAAGATTTCACGATGCATCACTTGAAAGTAATTTGTTATAATTATTGTAAAGAAATAAACCTTCAAGGCTTTACAGTGGCATTCATATATGGCATTGCCATTATAAAAGAAAAGCTCAGGTTCAAAATATCATAATCAACAATTTTAAGTTTATAATACTTTTATCTAAATTAAAGTATAAGCAGAGGCTTAAGGGTGCTTCAAATCTAAATTGTAAATTTCCACAACAGAATTTATCTCAACACCACCAATTATTTGTTTTTCATTTATTATGTCTTAATAAGATCATTAAAATAAATCTTAATTCAGGAATGTGTGACTATTGTAAACAAAACAGTAATTTGGAATCGTAAAAATTCTCAAATCCCATATAATTGTCTACTTAATTTAATATTCTCATTATAGTAAATTTGCGGTGTTAGATAAGACAATTATTTTGAAAAATAATAACAGGAAATTGGCAAAAAATCCAAATTTTCAAAATAATTGAAATATGCTAAAAATTAAAGATTAGTTTAAATGTTAATTTCGATTAAATTGAGAATTTTGCAACAACTTTTGAAATCAAACATTGCTAAAATCCAATCATTTGTAACAATAGTTTATAAAACGTACGTTATTAACCTTTCTCTTTATCGATAATAACATTACCATAAGTTTATTAATTTCTTCTCGATTTCTCTATTAAATAAAACCGAACGCTCACCTGTAAAGATCCAAATTCGCAATACTGTTCTTCTTCATTGTTGATTTATCACAATCGAGTGCCATTTCTAAGATGTACCTTATTTACAAATTCGTCGTATACCGACTAGGAAAAGAGAAACTGTACTCGTTGATAGATCAAATAGCACTAAACAATGTTGATATCAAACAAATCGTTCTATAATCATTGGCCTCGATTTTCCCATTCACCTGTACTTGCCATGTGTGTGTGTCTCTCTATATGACGTCGATCTCTTATTGTCGCACCTCGGCATTCACAAAATTCTTTTCAAACAGGTAGCAGTTATAATGTTAATAATTTTCAACGATTTTATTTCGACAATTATATTGTAGGAACAAAAAAATTCTATAATAACAATAATTTGGCACTTATTAATAAAAGTTTAAATATTATAAATAATACTGGGAATATAATGATAACAAACAATTTAAAACAACAAATTATAGAAAATTTGTTAAAAGGGTCATTATTGTATATTATACAACGAGGTTATAATAGCACACATTATAGCGAGTTGTATACTATACTTTATCTACAACTTATATCTAAAGTGACTATTATACTTGTGGTTTTTGCAAGATAATGTCCTATATTATTTCCTACTATTTTCT
>JAZBGW010000346.1:0-15152 GCA_037464815.1 Mylabris variabilis | reverse complement strand
AATTGAATTGTACATTAGGAATATCATATCATTAATTTTTACCTTGTTTCCTTAATAATGTACAACTTTGAGGATCGGCTAATGAGTATGTTTCCGGTTCGAAAACTGGTGGATATTCTAAACCTGGATAATCAGCATGTGGACTAATATTAATTGATAATGGTTCATTTTGTATTGATGATTCTAATGAGTATACACTTTGTGACATTGTAAAAGACTACAACAATTAAAATTATCAATCCAAAAATATTTAAAAAAATAAAAATAAAAACTTACTTGTTGTTGTGTTGGAGTTGTTGTTGGCCAATTCGTTTCATTACCTGAAGTGTTGCGTCGAAAAATCGCCCGGTGTAGTTTCGGTGAGCCCAAGAATGTCTTCTCTTTCTTATGATGATGATTATTATCCGATTTTGTACTAAATATTTGCTTTAATTTACCACCACCACCACTAGTTTTGGTTGATTTATCATCTAAATTTAATTCGAATGCTAGTTTCGGTTTCGATTTAGAATCTTGATTTAATGGTAACGACATCGGTGTGTATTGTGTTGCTGATTTTAATTTAAATTTCGTCGAATCGGTCACTTTATTTGTTAATTTCGTATATTCAAATAGAGATTTATTTGATTTCTTATCAGTTGTAGAAAAACTATGTTGTTTCTTTATTTTGTTAATCTTCTTCGGTGTATCTTTATACATTCGATCGTCTAGATGACGATTTTGAGCAAACTAATAATAAACAAATTTTATAAATTAATTAAAATAATAATAAAATTAATATACAATACCTGAATATCTGTTGTAGTCTCCGGACAATAAATCATCTCATCTGATGTTTCTTGATATGATAAATTACGATCAGATAAATATTGTGAATCTTGTATTTTATGTGTACGTGGTAAAGAACGATTCAATTTTTGTTCAACAAAACCTTTACCAACAACTTTTGGATATGTTGATGTACGATTCTCATATTCGTTATCTTTTAAATGTAATTTTTTTAATGAACCTAAACGTTTTCCAAAACATGAACTACTACTAGTTTCTTGTTTATCAACAATAACTTTTTGTGTATCTGACATATTACGTGTATGTGATGATTTCTTTGTTGATTCTGATGATTTCGTTTCGTTTTCTGTCTTCTCTTTAGGACGTATTGGTATTTCACCTAAATAAATAAATAAATAACATAATAATCAATTTTTATAATAAATAATAATTTATAGATTTACCATAAACAACATCAGGTTTAATAAGGTTTAAATTAATCGCCATATTGTATGGGTTTAATTTTCTTTCTTCACTCTGTTTAATCATTAATTCTTCTAATGTAACAAACCCAGTCAAATTATCACTACATGGTTTCAATGGTTTTCTAGTTGTACTAGGTATATGAAAATCACTAATATTACATAGACTCGGATTGCTCGCATGTATATAATTTAATGGTTTTGGTTTCTGTAATTTATTTTTATTGTTATTATTACCATTATTATTATTATTATTATTATTGTTAGTATTATTATCATTTTGTGTTTCTGTATCTTTAAAATTGTCAACAGTTAAATTCGGTACACTAACATTCTGTTGTATTTTTGGTATATCAGTTTTTGGTGCAAATGATGCAATATGTGATGTAAAATTACCGGTTATCACACTTCTTGGTGGTGAATGATTTGTTGATTTGATTTTGCGATACGAACGAAATTGTGCTGTCGGTACAGGTAATGAATTCTTTGTATTATTACTAGATTTATTAAAAAACCATTTACGATCTAAACTTGTACTACCATGATTTGTTGTGGATGTTGTTGTTGTTGTTGTATCAATCTTTTTTGATGATGTAAATTTTTTTAATGAACCAAATTTACGTAACGAATCACCACTACCACCATTCGATTTTTCTTGTTGTATTATTCTATTTTTATTATCAACACTATTATCGTCATCATCATCATTGTCATCATCAGTTTCTGAATATAGTGTATTATCAGTTAATTTTGATGAATCTGAATGTAGTGTTGCTGCTGTTATCATTTCAATCCATAAATTTGCTGTTTCTTGGTCTTCAGCAGAAAAATAGAAAACTGTACCAGTATGGTAGACTTTGAAGGCGTTCGAACGGGACTTTACCTATTTGAAATAATCAAATGAAATCGACATTTTAATTATTTAACAGATAAATTCACCTCACTAGCTACAGCTACAGTAAATCCTGATAAAAAGATGAGACAAGCAGCCCGAGGATCTTCTTTCGATTTAAAACCATACAAACAATTTCCAAGCAATACAAACCAACGTTTTTCCCAATGAACGTTTTGATTATGTTTACTACGAAGTCTTAAATATAGAAAACCTTCAATATCGGGTGGATTTAAATCAACAACAGTTACTTTCCGTCTTTCTAAATACCCAAAAACAAATTGTTTATAATTAGTAAAATTATTCAATATAAATTAATTAGAAACGTACTTGCAATAATTGAATTGTTTTTCTTTTTGCCTGATTTATTTTTATTTGAATAAATCATAGCACGTACAATTGAATTAGTCGGTGAAATCTTACAATCATTCGTATTTTTCTGTATATCAATATTCGATGATTTATAACAAACTGTTGTACTATCATCATTAATATCAGTTTTTAATTTCGGTGTTGATGATAATTTCGGTTCGAATTGTTTTGATTTTGATTCATTATTATTTGATTTCGTTATTTGTATAGTTTGATAATCATGTTTTGGATCAGGAAATTCGAAGATTTGTTGTTTTTGTTGTATTGTTTTATCCATATTTAAATTAGGTTTTGGTGAATCAATAGGATAAGCTGGTTTAGCAACTTCAATAACAACACCACTACTAAAATTTCTTGGTGGTGGTTTCGGTGGTACATCTTTGATTTCTTCATCAATTTCATGATAATTTTCAAGATTTTCTTCAGGTGTTGTTATAATCGGAACTAATGATGGATTAACAGCTTCAACAACCGGTATGCCTAATTCATATTTCGTTTCAATAAACATTGAAGATTCTTGATTTGATTTATCTGAAAATTAACTCATAAAATATATAAAAAAATTAATGCTTACTTCTTTTTAATTTACCGGTACTTTCAACAATTAGCGGTGTCTCATCACCTGTTAAATCATACGCCGGTGTACTGTGGCTTTTATCTAATTTACCACGAATTTTGGTTGTGGCACTTCTCGGTGGTACAGCTGGTGGTATCTTTTTAATTATCGAATCCGGTTTCTGTGGTACATCTGGTGGTTTCTTTAATTGTGATCGTGGAAATATCTTTGGTTTAATTGTATTTGTATTCTCATCGAATTTCTTGATAATATCATGAATTTTTACATCGGCTAATACCGAATCACATAAAATTGGATTATCATTGATTTTATCATTATTATCATTATTGATCATCATCATACTTGTACGATCAGTTAATTCACGGCCTTCATCAATAAAAGCAATATCTTCATTTGTTAAACTTGCTAAACTATTAACACTAATACTTTTCTCTTCATTCAAATTACTTGATGTATTATTTATTTTTAATTGATCAACTTTATTAATATTATCTTCATTATTATTGTCATCATCTTTTCGAATTTCTTCAAAATTAACTTTCTTCTTTAATTTGAAATCGTCTTTATTGAATGATGGTGTTTTTAAATTATTACGATTTTGTGTTAAACCACCAATTACTGTTGTTGGACGTGGACTTGATTCAATACCTAAATTACATGATGCACTCTTATCACGTAGAAAATTCGTATCACCATCGAATTTTGCATAATCTATATGATACGTTGATGAATGTGTTGATGTTGCTTGATTTTTCCACACTTCCCAATACTGTTATTATTATGATTTTGATAAAAGAAAAATAATCAAATTAATTGATGACATTTAAAAACAATTACAACAGATTTTAAATACAAACGGTCAATTTTTATCAATAAAGGATGTGAATGGAGACTGGAAATTCAACAACTGATAGAATTTTAAGTTTGATAAACATATACAGTGAGTGTCACTTAAAATCGTAAGCCTTTTCATCTATAATATCTTGTATATGTATGTATGAGATAAAAGTTTTTACAGAATCCCTCTGAAATATGCTGCCTGAAACATGCCTCTTGTAATGCGCTTCTTAAGTCCGTTTTATTAGAAATGTTCCATAATCTTACTTTTTTTCCAATTCGTGCCAAACATATTTAATTATATATTCAACTTATGGTGACTGAGGAGGAGTTTCGAGAACTTTAGTCCAATTATAAAGTAGCCAGCTTTTTGCTATGTAGGACGTATGTTTTCGGGTCGTTATCGGTGTAAAATTTAAAGTCTTCTAAAATCCCAATTTTTCTGCCCTTTGCCTAACATTGTTTCTTAGAATGTTCAAGTATTCATTTTGCCATCTATAAAAACTAAATTGCCAACCCCAACAATAGATACACATCCCCATTAGGGTTGCCAACTCTGATTTCGTGAATTTCAGGATCATAATATTGAGGAATCAGGACATTAATGAAAAATTCAGAACAACTAGTTCCTTGCTGATAATTTCAGTGTAAATTTACCTATTTTATAAAAAAAAAATACATTTTAGGCGATCTGTTAAGGGTTTGCAATAAGTCCGAAAAAATGCTAATATTTAATCATCGACATCTCGCGTGTTCTGAGAAACTGAATTTTTTTTTTGGAAACCTGCCGAAGAGCGGAGGAAAATCTTGAAGCATGTCAAAAAATTTACTCCTTAATATTTTGTACAATTTAAAAAAAAGAATTATACGATATCTTGTTTAAAAGATTATCTATGGGGAAATGCCCTGACGGTCGTGAAAAATCCAATTTTGAAAAATTTAAAAAATTATTGGAAAATATAATGAAAATTTCCTAACCTGCCGACCTGAAACAAGTAGTGAAAGGACGCAGGACAAGTAAGCTCGAATTCAGGATATTCTGCGAAATTTAGGACAGTCGACAACCCTAACCCCATATCACCTGTGATCCTCCATCGAATTTCACATTCACAGTTGATCGAAGAGTTTTAATGTTTGGTTTTCTCCAAATTGTAACCTTTTCATTCAATGAAAACACATTAAATCTAGATGCATCAGTGAAAAGGACGGTTTTCCAGTATTCAAAATCTCAATATAACAACTAATAAACAAAAGAAGATCGGCTATTCCCCTATATATTACAGTAGTACCAACATGTACAATTTTTACTGACCGATGATTTTTGTACTATATAGATTCACAAAATTGTAAAATTAACTTATTATGAATAAAACATTTGTTCTTTTGATAATACATATTAAAGAGACACATATTCAAGTACTAATTCACAAGATATTATAGATGAAAATGCTTCTCGTAGCGGCCTGTACGATTTTAAGTGACACTCAATATATACAATTCACAATACGATATTCAACAATAAACAAAAACATTTTAGAAAATTTAACTTGAAAACAAACCTGTTCAACGGATGGAAATGATCGTTTACTAGTCGGTGTGGCACCAGTTATCGTATTTCTTCTCTGTAAAATCGGTCTAGGTTTTAATTGATACATACGTCCATTACCATCCGATGGACTATCGGGTGGTTCACTATCACTATTACTCAATTCCGTTTCCGTTTCAACATCAACAGCTTCAATAATTAATGGTGTTTTAACGATACGAATCGGTGGTAAATTATTGATTGGCAATAATCTTGGTGATGGTATATTATCATTCCAACGTGAATATAAATGATTATCACGTTTCTTACTTGGTAAACGATATGGTTTCATATAGATTTGTCCATAGACTTTTGTATGTCTTGGACGTTTCTTTAATGTTAATACAATTTCTGGCGGTGAATCTTGTAATAATATCATAACATTTTTCCGTTGCCAACCGACAACAGTTTGATAATTGACCTAAATTGATAAAATTTATCAATTTATTTATTCAAATTTTATAAATGATTTAAATAATTACTTGGACAATTTCATCACCTTCCTCAATTTTTGAACTACTATGTGCTGGTGAACCGTATTTGATCTCAGCTATTTGATGTATTGCATGATTATTTGGTAGAATAAAAAAACCCAATTCTTGTTCTTTCTTTCTTAATGTTGCTAAATCTAATGAAGCCGGCTGTAAGATCATCGGATCTGATATTTCCTACAATTCAATTTAATTAATTTGAAATATTTGTTGTGATTGTTATTATTAAAAACTATACTTGAATGATATGATCGGCAATTTTGGAGATCTTCTCGCATATCTTCCTGATTGTACATACAGGCTTATCGGAGAATATACCGCGGTGTGCACTAGTTGCCATCTCAAAACCTAATTCTAATAATTGTGTTTTACAATCAATATAATCTTTATCGCCAGCAAATGGTGCACGATCCAACCAACATACTAACGGTTTTATTGCTGTTGTAATATTATGAACATCAGATAGATTCTGTATTGAAACAACACGACAATCATCATCGACTGATACTAATTCTCTATATAGAGAATTTGAGATGCATGATAATTTCAATGCCAACATCTGTAGATTCTCTTTATCCAATTCGAAATGCTAGAATTATACAAATTCTACAATAAACGACAATATTAATACCAATTTTACAGGATTTACGAAATTTCTTAAATGTTCCACAGCTTCCAAAATAATCTCCTGATGGCCCAAGACTCGTACACCTAAATGTTCCAAATCATCTGAACGTAAATTGAGCAATTGTTGACCGGTTACACCGTTATTTAGAAATGATGTTGTATATTGTAAAATTATACTATCAAGACCTAAAAAATGATTGTTTTAAATAATATAATAAAGATGAATATAATCAAGTATACCTTTCAACCAATCAGTGACTTGATCAACAGACCAATCACGTACATTAACATAAGCCATAATTAATAATTTTTAATCAAAATCATTAAATTCTTCTATACAATCATTATCAAATCTTTAACAATAACTTGAAGAAAAAAAACAACGTAAACTTGATTGAACTTGATCATATGAATGAACGACCATTTGTCAATGAACTTACAGTGTTACCAACTATAAATTATAACTGTCACGAATACAAAACAAATAAATCAACAGTAGAAATTATAAATGAAACAGATAGTTTCTAAATAATTGGCAAAATCCAAATATTTAACAATTAAATTATGAATAAAGACTTGAAAATTGATATAATCCATACTGAAATAGTACGCTTGGCAACGTTGTACAAAGCGCGAATTTTAAATTTTATGTTAATGAATACAGAGGTCGTCACTTGTTACAAATTAACCTAGAAATCATGTTGAATTCTCGACGATTAATAAAGTTATTAAATCTTCGATATTATAGCAACAATACGATTCGTGTTCGATTTGCACCTAGTCCTACCGGTAATTACCTTTAAATATCATACAAAAATACAAAATTATCGAATAGAATTTTTTTCTAGGTTATTTGCATTTAGGTGGTTTAAGAACGGCTCTATACAATTATTTCTTTGCCCGTGCCAATAATGGACGTTTTATACTACGTATAGAAGACACAGATCAAACACGATTAGTACCAGGTGCTATCGAGCAATTACAAAACGATTTAGAATGGGCTGGTATTGAAATAGATGAAGGACCAACAAAATCTATGTATAATCAATATGGACCTTATATACAATCGAAACGATTAGATTTATATAAAAAGCACGTACAAACATTGCTAGATAATGGTACAGCATATTATTGTTTTTGTACCGATCGGAGATTGGAATTATTGAGGAAAGAAGCAATAAGAAATCGTCAAGTACCCAAATATGATAATAGATGCCGACATTTAAAACTTGAAGAGATCCAAAAACGGCTTCAAGACCAACAGAATTTCTGTATAAGATTTAAATTAACATCCGGTTTGGAGACATTCAATGATTTAATTTACGGTGATATATCGTATGATGTTACAACGAATGAAGGTGATCCTGTTATTATTAAATCAGACGGTTTTCCAACATACCATTTTGCTAATGTTGTCGACGATCATTGTATGGAGATTACACATGTTTTACGTGGCGTTGAATGGCAAATATCAACAACGAAACATATTCTAATGTATAAAGCGTTCAATTGGCAACCACCATTCTATGGACATTTACCATTATTGATAAATAGCGATGGTACGAAATTAAGTAAACGTCAAGGTGATATCACGATACAACATTATCGTGAAAATGGCATATTTCCATTAGCTTTAATCAATTATATTGTAAATTGTGGTGGTGGTTTTGATAAGGATATAGAACGATTCACGAAACCGAAATCATTCACCCTACCTGAATTGATAGATCAAGTAATTTTATTTAACAAAAAAAAACAAATCGATAGTTTAAAGATAAATTAAATTACAGTTTGATATTTCTAGAATCAATTCGCATTCGACGAAATTAATGCCCGAACGTCTGTTGGAATTCAATCGATTAGAATTGAAACGGAAACTTTCAAATCCTGCGGATGAAGTCGATTTAATCAATAATGTTCGAATAATGGTTGAGAATCATTTAAAAATTGGCAACGATAATCTTGAACTTACACCGCAACATATTCGTTACATCTTAAAATGGTCAGTCAATCGTATAAATAAATTATCAGATTTAGTTGCGGATAACATGAAATTTATATGGATGTGTCCGAAAGTCTCAAATTTAGATGGAAAAACCGTTGAGAATCTTGTAAATTTCCATCAAACATTGGAAAATTGTACAATTTTCAACCGAGAAACTTTGAATCCACTATTTAAATGTTTCTGTAGTGAACGGGGGATAAAATTTGGTGATTTTATGAGAACTTTACGGTCTATTTTGAGCGGTTTAAAAGTAAATGTTAATTTTTTTGTGTTGTGATTTATAAGTTTTATTATGATTTTTTTTTAGGAAGGTCCCAGTGTAGCCGAAATGATGGAAATTTTGGGTAAAGAAACAACATTAAGGCGTTTATGGTTAAATATAAAGAAATAAACAAAAATAAAAGAGGAAAAATGTATTTAGCCGTTTATTTATAGTAGTCCTATTGACCAACTTGAAAATACTAAATAATAGAAAAGTTACTAAAGACGACATCCGTCATTACGCGACGAAAAGTAGACCCCTATTAAACCGAGAAATTCAAAATGTTCTTACTTATTAGTTATTAGTTATTATATTATGCATATTTGCGAATTTTGTTACAGCAAACTAAACTGCTTGTCCTTGCTTATCTTCTGCAGTACTTGGTCCCTAAGAATACCGATGTACAATTGTTGTTAATATCATTTTTACAGACCTTACCGGCATATTTAAAATATCACCCATGTTTTCAAAAGGTAATTGTCTTATCTATTTTAAAATTTACTTATTTTAAAGTTTTTATTTCAAATTATTAAGACATAAAGGAGATAAAAGGTTTCAATAATCAATAAATAACGTAAACGAAGAAATTGAGTTAAATATATTTTAATATAATCTCTATAATACAGTACAGTAATCACAAAAATTTGAAAACTTGATAAGAAATCATCACAAAATAAAATAAAAGAACGAATCTGGTTGTTATTATGGAAGAAAAATTATATATTTGGAGATTTCGTTAGGTCATGTAAGAAGATTGTTACCCAAAAAAAATTAGATCTAAAATTTCGTACCGTCAATCACTTTTGATTGAGTTTAAAAATAAATAATAATAATAATACTAAAAAATAAATAGTATTGCTGGCCATTTTATTAAAAGTGACTGCAACATTATATCACAGAAGTTAAATTTTCGCAGTCTTAAAACTATAATTAATAATCAGAATAATAATTGGAATAATTGAACACAATTATCGGTTAAAATTAATTAATTCTTTTCGTTTTTTTGTTTAATTCATACAAAAAATATCAATTGTGTGTTGTTTAGTGGGGGGATGTGGGGAATGGGAATAGTTTTTGGTCCACATTTATGTTGTTCTTCATTCGGATCAATTCAATTTAAAATTAATGTTTGTTTCAATTTTAGGAATGAATGAACGAAGAAAAAACAACATTAACAATAACAACAACAACAACAACGATAAGAGGGAATGTTGTCGATTATGTAATTTTGTTTAAAATAAGGGAATGGTTGCTAATTTCACAATAATACTCTCCAAATTTGGGACAAGTTGCTATAATTTATAATTATATTTTATGCAACTTGTTGTTAATTTTAGATTCTCGTTTACTAAAATATTCCTAAAAACTAACTATTCTCTAATTGTCAGTATTAAACAAATATTTCACAGACATTTTAAAACAGTGCGTGTAATTTGTTGTTTGTTGAAATAAACTTGAATGAATGATGGAGATTTGTTCCTGTTTTTTAGATATGGTCGGTGTGTATAGACAGTGCCGGCTCTAGCCCATTTGGTACTACAAGCTGTCAAGTTATTGGCGTCCCACGCTCAATTGTAGAAAGACCACGATTCTTACCATTGAAAAATTACAAATTTTCCGAAAAGCGCTTTTGTGCCAGTATTTTCTTAATAATAAAACAATTTTGCAGGTTGCTTGATAAGAGCGATTTGCGACCCTCCAAATTTTGGCGTTACAAGCGACCGCTTGCTTTGCTTGTATCTAAAGCCGGCTCTGTGTATAGAGTATATGTATGTGTGTGTGTGTGTGTGTGCGCGCGCGAAAACAAACAACATCTAGAACAACTTTTTTTTAGTTGAATTTTGACACAAAGACCTCCTTATAGGCTACAACATGCAAAAAGGCAATAATTTATGATTATCTTAGTTCCACTATATTTGAATAGAATTTTCGTTTGATTCTAGATTTCTCAAAAATAATTATAATAATAAATCAAATTAAAATTCCATCAACAGTTACTACAACTATAACTATTACTTGTATATTTTGTTATTCATCAACATTCAAAAAAGCTCAAAAACTCAAAAATATCACAAAAATCAATCAATCAAATCAATGTTTGGTGACATATACAAGAAAACTCCATTGTGGAGTATTCATTTTTTGAAGAAGAATAAAAGATGAGTGAAGAGCCAAAGAAAGGTTATTATTACTTCTACAAATAGAACTACTAGAAAGATTATATTGCTAGGGATATAAGATAATTGCTTTCAATTTAGAATATAAGTTGTTTCTCTTTGAATGGATTACCAAATTTAAAATGTATGAATATTGGAGAGAGAGAGAGAAAGAGAGAGAGAGAGACAGATTAAACGATTGTTTAAGGGGAAGTCGGAGACATTTGTTGATTCGGCGTGCGAAAATATTCAATTTTCAAACAGCGATTACTCGTTTATTTTTCAAGATAATGTTAAAAAGTGAATGTATCTTTTATTTCAGTGTGCATGCTCTAAAGCTTTCTACTTTGGTAAAATGCGATGAAATTTTGAATGACAGAGAAAACTCTTGGACCCTGTTTTTTCATAACTGGCTAAAACTTGTTCAATATTATCGATTTTGTGTATTTATCAAGTGATTTAAATAGCAAATTGAAAGAGCTTTCCAAATATTTCAGAATTTGTTTGTTAGTTTTCCGATAACTGAAGAAAATTTAAAAAAATCCGACAATGATGCCAAGCATAATGTTCAAAATAGAAAATCATACTCTCGGATTTCGTGAAACTCACTTAATTTTCAAAATTCGATTTGAAACGAGCTTCATGTTCTCGATTTTTATATTACCTTTTTAAATCCGAAAGTATAATTTTCTATTTTAAGAATTATGCATGGCATCACTGTTGGAAAATTTTTCAATTTTTTTTTCAGTTATTGGAAAACTAACAAACATTCTTCAAGATTTAGAAAGCTCTTTTAATTTTCTATCTAAATCACTTGATAATTATTGGAAATTGATAATAGTGGCAAAGTTTTAGCCAGTTATATAGGAAAATCTACGAAAAAAAGGGTCCAAGAGTTTTATCTGCCATTCAGAATTTTATCACTTTCTTTTCAAAATACAAAGTTTTAGAGCATGAACCTTGAAATGCTCTATCGAACGCGCGTCAATTTTTGACATCATCTTAAAAAATAAGCGAGTTATCGCTGTTTGAAAGATGACTGTTTACGCACGCCGAATCGACAAATCTTTCCGATTTCCCCTTAATGTTACGGTTATTTTTCGATAAGCGTAAAATTTCATAAATTCATAAATAAAAATATAAAAGAATAGAATGTTTTGAGAGACTCAATACGAATATCAATCCCAATTATAGTTTTTTTTGTTTTGGTTTTCTCTAGGAAATCACAGCAATTCTCATAAATTAACAACCAGTACATTCACATTTAAAATAGAGGTACCGATCGATTAAACTTTAATAATAATAATAATAACAATTATGGTAATTTTCGAGACTCTAAGAGGGGGGTGGGTGGTATGTATATTAATATTTAATTTACTCTCTGCTGTTTGTCGTGTTTTATAAACCTTGAGTCAAATCCTTAATGGCTTGCAGTATTCGTTTAACATGTCCTACTTTAGTTACACCTAAATCTTTCAAATCACGTCTAGCTAAAGTTAATAATTCCCGTCCTCGTATATCATTTTTAACAAAACTATCGATATATTCAGATAATTGTAATGTTTCCAACCATGTTGCAACTTCCTGTGTACCCCAGGAGGCTACTTCACGTCCACTCTTCTTCTTACCCGATTGTTGTTGTGTTGATGTCACAGCTTTGCCGCGGAATTTCAACCAGAACAAACCTTTACGCTTATGTTCAGACTAGAATTTATTCAATTTTTAGAAAAAAAAATTTAAATGTAATTTCAATAAAACAATTCACCTGTTCGCCTTGTAATGGTTGTAAATAAACTAAACTACCTTCAGCCGTATCGTACATTACGCATTTCCTCAATTCGTATTCCGTATTGGCTAGACTGGCGCTTAATTTATTCTCTAAATCTTCCCTCAATTTCAACTTATCCCCCCTGTCGTGTAATAAACAACAACTCTCCTCATACAGATGTTTGACAGCATTCACTAATTTCGTGAATTCAACACGTAACGTTGGCCCTTCAAGAATTTTCCCATTTGGATGGATTGCTTCCAAACAACTCTCTGATTTTGTTGCCAACGTATACAGATCAGCTTCTAATGAATGACTAATTGCTAAAATTTTAATCCATTTTGTTAGCGTTGTAGCACATTCAATGAAATTGAGTAGAAGATAATGCTCTTCTTCGGTGAATAAAATTTCTGGTTCCGTTGCAGCTGGTGGTTTATCAACGAAAGTGACTTGTGGAGCTCTCTCATGATGATGTGTTGGTACAGCACCACTGAACGAATGTTGGCGAATCTTTTCGAATTGAACACCAAAGAAGGATTTCTCATGACTGGGCATACTTTGGCGTGTAACACTCTGGCGGCCTTTATCGTGCGATATAGAATTTCGTGGTTTACCTTGTGCGGCAATACTTTGGCGTTGTTTCTCTTCCCAAGATTTCAAAGAATTTTCCAAGGCGCGATTTCTACACAACATTTGCATACGATTTTTGTGCAGGATACGAATAATGCCCGGCGGTTGGATCCAGGCTTCACCATCAACTTGAATTGGTACACCTTCATCACCTAAAATATTGATTTGAATGGTTTGACATTGTGCGATACGATGGTGTTGGAGATTAATTAAACGCGATGCGGCCATTTGAACGGAACCGAAAACGGCCACCACTTCCAGGATTTTATCATCAAAGGATGGTGGTAAAAAGATGTGGTCTTCTTTAGTGCCACCCCAAAAATTGATTCCTCCCATAAAGCTAATAAAATCAATATTAAACGATAATATTTACAATTTATATCGACGAAAAATACCTTGGAATATTTAGAATAACAATGCCTTGTAGACTTGGTAATGGGATTCTTTGACCGTCACATTCTAATTGAACACGTTGTTCTAAATTCTTATAAGTTTTCTGTAACCATTGTTTACTACCCAATACACCGTACCACATGTAATTTTTGGCTCTAGAACGGCATTTTTCCGGATGTTCTTCACGTTTATGATGGAAATCTAATGAGATCTTTGCATCGATTCCAATACCGAAATAATTGTTCATTACGCAACGTTCATAAAAGCCTTCTAATAGGGTCTCGTCTGGATCAATTAGCGGACTAACAGCTGCACACAGGGTATCAGCATTAGCTAGAAGACATTTGCTAATGAAACCACCTCCTGAGCTCACATCTAAAATGCGATACACACCGACATAAGACATTCAGCTATTACTTCTACTACTTATAAAGAGATGTAAAAAACAACAACAACAACAAGAAGATATCTATTACAATTAATCAACACTAATACGGAGCTCTGCATAATAAAGATTGATAATCTATGTATATAGATACGTTATAATTAATATAATTGAAAACATGCTACTATCAAATAACAGTTCTAATTACTTACTAGGCCATGTTGGTAGTCTAACTAATGGATTAATAATTGGTAATTTTCGATTCTCTTTCTCTTTATCATCTTTCTTTTCTTTATCCTTCTTTTCAGTATCGATAAAGAAACTGGTAGTGGCAGCTGCGGCGGCTATTGCAGCTGCCTCAGCCGGATTCAACATGCTACATCTGGAGATGCGTCTTGTAGCCGCTGGTGATTTACTCAAAAAATGCTCACTATCAATATTTAAAAGATTTGAATTTGAACTGTTATTGCTAGTTGTAACATCACTAGTTGATAATTTATCTGATTTAGAACAGAGATTTCTTAAATCTAAATCGGAACCACTGTTGTTATCACCACTACCACCACCACCACCACCACCTTCAGTTTCTGTTGATAATTTACCAACACGTTCAGCACGAACTTGTTGTGTTATTACCGGCGATGGTGGTTCAACAATAACACTCACCTGTGGGAAGATGCACTACAAAAATCGAAATTATTTCCATAATTGTATTGTTTAGATGGAAAATTACCGTTTCCGTTTTTTGCGTTTTTTCCGGTTCTTTCATTTCAATCTCTAATGCTTTTAGTGTTGATGTGGAAACATTCGATAATTCCTTTTCCATTTTATTGAGATTTAAATAGGAGCCTTTCGGTGTCGTTTCGTTCTCTTCAACAAGAATACTTTGGCGATTAACATTAGTTTCCGTTTTATTTATTTA
>JAZBGW010000345.1:7271-28271 GCA_037464815.1 Mylabris variabilis | reverse complement strand
TTTTAATGTAACAAAAAAAAAATTAATGATTTTCTGAAAAAAACAATAGAATTTTGAAATAAACCGAAAACAAAACAAAGAACAAACATAAAAAAAATATATAGAAAACACAAATAGATACTCTATTCAAAAATTTCCGTCTCAAACTACTTTAATACATACGTTATTTTACGTATTATTCGACTGTATTATACCATTGTATTTAACATACTCACATCACTAGCAACTAGCAACGATACTATACTCGGTCCACGGAGATAATTGAATTTTTTACTGACAGAAAATTTACTAGACATGTAAATATATCATAGATCTAGTATTTATATTTTATATAGATCGCGCTTTCCCTAGTTTTGCCTATATCTATGAAATATATCTGTATATAACAACCTGACGCCTTTAAGATTCCTAGATTTTAACGGGTACAATTAGGGAATTTAGTATTGTCAGATTCGTGTTAAGAATCAATTATGTTCGTGGACCATGTATACCTGCGCCTCAACTACCGACAAGGTCATCATTGATTTTTAAAATTTGCGCTATAAATGTGTATCTTGTGTTGTATACTCTACTTAAAAGTAAACTTATTTTTACTTTAGCCTTATGAATTGTCGTTTTAACAGCTGATCAAAAGTTTATATTCAATTTCTATAATTTGTTCTTTTATTAGTTGAAAGGGAAAGACATTTTATTAAAAAAAATATATTTGATACTTATTGCAACATACTGTATAGGTTCTATTTCTGAACGCAGTCACGCATGGTCACGCCATCTCTCCGTATGTCAACTGATGTCAAATGTCAACGTTATTCTGTTTTTAACCTAACTTTCTTGTTATTCCTCACGTGTAGTGTTAAATTATCTGAAAAAAATGGTTAAATTAAAGAAAAAAGTTGTAAAAACGAAAAAATCACCGAAAAAAACAACAATAACAAAGAAGAAACCAAAAAAATCGGAAGATTTTGCAACAATGTCCGTTGATTCATTCTTAAATCAAGATTTTGAGGTTAGTGATAATGATGATGATATTAATGAAACAGTTGAAGAATTACATGATGATAAGCATGAAATTAATGATAATGATCAACAATCAGATGATGAAATAGAGAATCACAAAGAAGCTTTGTCGAAATTAAAAGATACAGATCCGGAATTTTATCAATTCTTACAAGAGAATGATAAGAAATTGTTAGATTTTAATTTATCCGATGATGATGATGATGATGATGATGATAATGATGTAGAAAAAGAAGATGATTTACATAAAATTCCTGATAAATTAGAAGTAGCAAGTGATGAGAGCGATTTTGAAGATGATACAATACCGGATAGGAAAACTAGTGGTAAAATTACATTAAAATTATTAAAAAAATGGGAGAAGGATATTGTAAATGATAAAACAAATAAAACAATAATTGCATTAACACAAGCCTTTCATGCTGCATTAAAACAAGTCAATCCAGAGGCTGAAGATGAGGAACAAACACCGTATACAGTTGATGGTAAATTTCTAATTAATTAGGGGAAAACGGAGTAAATTGAACCATGAAAGGTCTGCAGTGATTCAATAATTTATTTTTACAATCAATTCTTTCCTAAATAATTTTAATATAAACTTTCATCTTCAATAAACATTCATCGATCATATAAATCAATCATTTTAAGAAATTATTATTGTTATTATATTAATGATTATTTTTAAGTAGTCGAAAAAGTGCACTTTATTCCAGGACAGGTATAAATTGAACTTTAATGGGGGTAAATTGGATTCACGCCAAAAATATTAGAAAATCATTATTCATACATACAAAACTACCCTCTTGAAAAACTTCAATATTCTGCTGTTGTTAGATACTAAAATCAGTACAAGATATTTTCATCGTCCAATTTACCGTACTTTCCCCTACCATTTTGTGCCATTTTCCTCTAAATTCATAAATTTTATTTTAATAATCGATAATTAATCAAATTTTAGGCTCGTCTGTTTTCAACGGTGTTGTTCAATTGTGCGTTCTACAATTCGGACCGGCTGTACGTCGATTTTTAGGCTTGAAAGATGGCTCAAAACAACCGCCACATAAATGTAAAAAATTCAATAAAATCAAAAGTTGTTTACGTCGCTACTTTATGGATTTATTACAAATATTAAAAGGTGTTAGTTCAGCGAATATACAAACGGTACTATTGAAACATTTACATTATATGTCACCATTTTTGGTATCTTATCCGAATATTAGTAAATCAATTCTAAAACGTTTGATTACCGTTTGGGGTACAGCTGATGAGGCTGTACGTGTTGTCGCCTTCTTTTGTATTTTACGTATAACGAACAATCAACGTGTTAAATTCCTCGATATTGTATTGAAAGCAATGTATATGACTTATGTGAAAAATTCGAAATTTGTCGCGTTGAATTCAATGGCTGGATTGAATTTTATGCGACGTTCTTTAGTTGAAATGTACGCTTTAGATCCGAATATATCTTATCAACATGTCTTTTTATATATACGACAATTAGCGATACATTTACGTAATGCGATAACGTTGAAAAAGAAAGAGAATATTCAAACCGTATACAATTGGCAGTTTGTTAATTCGTTAAAACTATGGGGTAATTTATTGGGGGTAACTGTAAATAAACCACAATTACAACAATTAATCTATCCATTCGTACAAGTTTGTATCGGTACAATAAAATTGATACCAACATCGCAATATTATCCGTTACGTTTTCATATCAATCAAATTTTGATCGATTTAAGTCGTGATAGTGGCGTTTATATACCGGTATTGCCTTTTATTATCGAAGTTTTAAACAATTACGATTTCGGTAAGAAGCACCAACGTGTCTCGATGAAACCGTTACAATTCACTTGTATTCTACGTGTATCGAAATCGCAAATGTCAGAGAATGGTTTTAAAGATACAATAATCGATACGGTTTATCAACAATTATTGGAATATTTATCGATCTATTCGAATAGTATAACATTTCCCGATTTGTCATTATTTACAATAATTGAATTGAAACAATTCGTGAAGAAATCAACAAATTCGAATTATAATCGTAAAATTAAACAAATCATGGAGAAGATACAACAGAATTCACAATTTATAGAGAATGAACGTGCTAAATTAACATTTAATTTGACCGATTTCCAACAGATCGCCGGTTGGGAAGCACAGATTAAATTAAAGAATCCACCATTATTACAATATTATAATAGCTGGAATAAGATACATACAATTAAAAAGAATAAACAACTAACAAATAATGATGAATTGGGTAATTATAATTTGCCAATAATTAAAAAGAAGGCAGTCAATGTGGATGATAATAGTAAGAAGAAGACAGTTGAAGGGCCGGTAGAATTATTTCCGAGTGATAGTGAGGATGATGATAATGATATTGGTGGTGGTTTAGTTGATGGTGATAAATTGAAGCGCAAACGGGGTAAACGTGGTGGTAAAAATGTTAATAATAAGAAGAAAGTAAGGAGTGAAAACGGTCCAGTTGAGGATAGTGGAGAGAAGGATATTGTTGAAGATTTAAATGTAAATGATTGGTAATTTGTAATTTATTTGAGAATACAATTTTACTATAATCTGTTGCTTAATTTTTATTTGGGGCCCCACTTAAGCATGTGCTGGTTGAAGATTAAGTCCCTACATTTGACAAGGAAGTGTTGTCGAAGTGTGGCACTAGAAACGATAATTTGACCTTGAATATACTCCTCTCCCATTGTTCAAGGCCATGGAAATTATCTCGATTTATAGGGTCATCCCTGTGGAACATTTTTGGCGAAGTTACAATTTCGTAGCTTATTTGTAAGTCGATCAAAAATGCCTTTCAAAAGCGACCTATACGTTGAAATACCTTTATTTGGCAGGATGCTAGGGATATAAAAAAAATACCATAGGGTCGTGGTGTAGCGCCTAAATAGAGAATTTGGCCTTAAACATACTGCCCTCTTCAAGACCAAGGGAATTATTTAGACTTGTAGGGTAGTTCCTGTATGACACTTGTGACGAAATTAGAATCTTGTAACTTATTTGGAAGTTGGTCAAAAACGCTTTTCGAAAATCAGCTGCTATCCTTATTTGGCAGGAGCATGAGAAAAGAATTTCAAACGATTGTAGTGTGGCAGAGAACTTTTTCTTTGAGCATATGACCCTTGTTCAAGGCCAAGGAAATTGTTTAAAATTCGTAAGGTAGTCCCTATGGAAAATTTCTATCAAAATTAGAAGCTTCTAGCTTATTTGGAAGTTAGTTAAAAAAGCTTTGCAAATTTTTTTACCATATTCGGTACACGGGGCCAATTTTTTTTTGACGGGAAAATTACTAGACATGTAAATGTATCCGCATGTACCCTCCTGAAGCTTTTATATGCCTAGAATTTGACCTCTAGGTTTTGGCCAAGGGAATTATTTGAATTTTTAGCAATATTAGAATCTTGTAGCTCGTTTGGAAGTTGGTCTAAAACACTTTTCAAAAGCCAGCTGCTGATGAATTGGTTTTATTTGGCAGGGACAGGAAAAAAGCATTTGAATCCACTGTAGCGTGGCACATTTAAAAGGAGAATTTGGCTTTAATCCTAGCAGCCCCGTGTTCAAGGCCAAAGAAATCATTTATATTTGTAGGGTAGTTCTTGTGGAACATTTTTGGCAACATTAGAATGTCGTCGCTCATTTGGAAGCCGGTGAAAAACGCTTTTCGACAACCAGCTACAGGTAAACTACCTTTGTTTGGTAGGGATGCAAAAAAAGCGGTTGTAGCGTGGCACCTAAAAGAAAAATTTGGTCTTGAATGTAGCAACACCGTGTCCAAGGCCAAAAAATTATTTGAATTTGTGGGGTAGTCGCTGTGGAACTTTTTTGGCGAAATTAGGAGCTCCTAGCTCATTTAGAGGTAAGTCAACACTTTCCAAACAACCTTTATTTAGCAGGGGCATGAAAAATCGGTTATGATATGGTGTCATAACGGGGCATTTGACCTTGAACATACTGTTTTCTCTAGTTCGAGGCCAAGGAAATTAATTTGATTTGTATGGTTGCTCTGTGGAACAGATTTGACGAAATTATAAGCTCGGAACTCATTTTTAATGGACTAAGCATGACTTTATAGTGTCATAATTAGTTCATTATAGTACAGTTTGTGCGTACAAGACTATATGTAGGCGTTTAAGCTGCCGGACTATATCTTTTGTCCGAAAATCATTTGAAGGTGCATCGTAGGCTTGTTTCTGTTTTGGAATACTTTGAGAAAATTCTTAATTACAAAGGAAAATTTTGGAGTATGCTTAGTTTTTAGATTTGCAATGATTATTCTTTAGTCGGTAACAAATTGAAAGAGCTCTCCAAATTTTTAACGATTTTTCCGATCATCTTGCGAGTTTTTCGGCAAATCGATGTGAGCGCAATTTTGAAGACGGAAAGGCATTTAACTGCAGACACGAAAAATCCAATTTTTTGGAAATTCAATGAGTTGTGGAAAATTCTCGACTTGTTAAAAATATTTTGGCAACAAAATTCATAAAATTTGTCGATGAAATCATGGCCTTTCCGATGATGACACTGTTAATATAGAAATTTGTTTATTTTCGTGTGAAAATTTTGTCGGCAGTAGGCTGTTTAGTTTTGCAAGACACCGGAGGGAGGGCGTTGCTATAGATTAACGTGGTGGTTGCCGAGTCGTTTTTGATCAATCGTCTATCGCACATTCGCTCGTTCGGACGAAAGCTGTAGTCCGGTCCGTTAAAGAAATATTAACGATAATTAAATAAATTTTATTTTCATAAAGATTACAATTATTACAAACAAACAATTTATTAGTATTGTACATCATTATTCAATTGTTTAAAAATATATTATTAGATGAACAAAATTAATTATTTATTGTTTTACTACATATTATTAGTTCTATAGTCTTTTTTTGGCACTCTGCACATTTGCCTTTTCATAAACAATAATACAATTCAAATTACAGGATCTATGCTTAGACTCATCAACGATGACGTTAATCTTGAGTTTTGCCAAAGAAAAACATCAGCATTAATGCTTCAAAGATAGTTGCTTTCAACTATTTGTAATCATTTGAAAAATTTGTAATAATAATGGACAAAATATAGAATAATTAAAGACCAGAATTAATATAAATATTAAAATTATAATTAACATACAATATATACATAACATTCACACATACGTATTTCCTAAACCAAGAAGATTTTGTAAAAATTTTGGGCGAAATATCCAGAATTGTTTACAGAAATTTGAGTATTTACATAAAAAAATATGGCCGATTTCTTTCTTTTTTTTAAAATATTATTAACAAACATTTTATAAATATATTTAATCTTTGTTCATGCAAAATAAGGGAGTAAATCAACAAATTATCGTATATAAAAAATAAATCAAAAAACAAAACAATAAGGCACATCAACATTTGTAATCATTGTAATCACAGATAGCGTAACGCTAAAGTGACTCAAATCCGGAAATATCGCTACCCTGCAATACAAATAACTAATTAATTAATGAATTTCTAAATTAATAGTTAATGATAAATACCCGGTCTGGTTTGTAGAGGTGCGTGTGGGGTAGAAGGAAAGTTGAGCCCAAATCACGTTCCGCCATTGTGTTCGCCTCCTAAAAAATTGAATCGTGTTAATAAAATTGTAAGTGGAACGGTTAAAATTCGATTGCTCACATCGTTTTGGTGTTGTGATGATGGTTTTGAATCGTAGTCGTTCCTGAAAGATTTCGTAGGGGGCGGGATTGTGGTTTCGTCGAAAGACCGAGCCTCAGATACGGTACTGCAAATTAAAAAAAAAACGATAATTTTGTAAATTTAGTGGTTTCAGAGATATTACTTAATTCTTGGCGTAATATCTAACCAGTCTTCCATCGGATCCAAATCGTTATCACTGAAATAGATTAGAAATAATTTTTTTCCGGTACTACAATGGACACTTACACTAGAGATTTTCTAATTGTGTTAAATTGTGACCGCGTTCCGGTACTCGACGATAATAAATCAGCGCTAATTTTCTGTATTAAAGTAGCATTCTCACTACGATCCGCTTCAGTACCACAGGTAGTACCTAAAGTTCCCATATTGTTGAGCATAACCGTTGCAGAGACTTCAAAACCAGCCGATACTAGAGCACCTGATGTTTTCCTCGAGTTGGATTTCTCATTGATGTACGAATCACTATGAGCATGACTAAATTTCCGTTTATCATTATTAGTACCATCATTTGACCGATTCGGTGTCGGTCCAGCATCTAGATAACTCAATAATTTCGTTTCATTCGATATAGACGGTACTGATGGTTTTCTAGCATCAAAAGTTGTATAGTTACTCAAAGGACTAGTCGGTGGTGCTGGATGATATTTAGCCCTTGGTATCATCACAGTTAAAGAACGATCTTTTTGATCGTTGGTACTATCGATCGTTTTACAATTTTCTACATTGTTGTGTTGTATTGAGGTCTTCTTTAGGGCACCTTTTAGTTTTTTCTTCTTGGCAACATAAGGTGGTGCATTTGTATCCGAACGGCTATCTTCTGAACTTGTATCTTGTATCATAGCATGACGATCGATAGTACCACCATTATGTCCAGAGACACGCTGCGGGAAGAAACTCATACCGGTTGGAATTTTGGTTTTTGGTTCCCGCCGGCAACACATCATTACCAAACACAGTACCAACAAAACAAACAGTATTACCCCTAAAGTTACCAGAGCTATCAGCATTACTAAAACACAAATTTTATTATCGATTGATTAATTTTGGAAGAATCAAAAGTACCTTTAAGATTGATTTGGCAACTATCACCAGTGTACCAATGGAAACACTCGCAAACTACTTGATCTTCACCTCTTGAATAACACGTACCGTGATAATTACAGCGTTCACAGCCGATCATTTCGGCTGAACATATCCGACCAGGATACAAAATGTTCTCTGATAAATCAGTAAAACCTTCCTTACAACTACACGTGTAGGTACCTTTCAAATTGAAGCATTGCGCGTTCTCTGAACAGTCGTGATACTTTATGTTTGTACACTCGTCAAAATCGCTGGCTTGCAGATTATTTAAACTTTCCTGCGTTGCGTACAGTTCAGTACCACCTAAACTGTAATTGTTGCTACGTAAGTACTTTTTAAAGATGTCTTCTAAGCGTTGTTCATTCGTGTTATCTGATAATTGCAAATAGAATTTTGCTATAATTCCGGATTTTGCGTTCGGTTTGTACGAGTGAATATGGACGCCATGATAGATATCCCTCAGATCGGATTGCATTACCATTCGATCGATAGCTTCATGGGTTATTTTTGTTAATTGTTTAAATTCTGTTGAATTTTGATTTGTTAAAGCTTGATTAAATTTGAGGAAGTCTCTACGGTGGCGTTCCAAATCAATTTGAAGAGTGTAGGTGTAAGTGGCTGGAATTGAGAGAACAAAAATTGAACTAACACGTTTTTCTCAATTTGAGAGTACTTACGGATGCAAGGCCTGTCGAGGAACATTCTGGCAAAACCCGGCCGACACACACAACGCATTATACCGTCAACTTTCTGGCACAACTCGTTCCTTGTTGCCTTACATTCTGGATCGCACTTATCCGATTGTGGTCTTGGTACCTCCAAACTGGGTTGATTCGGTACGAAAATACCACCAAGTAGAACATTATTCACCTCATTAGTATCCAACATTTCATCCCTTTCTTGTGTTTCATAACTATCATTAGGCACTTTAATGACGCTACCTTTATTCTTATCCGTCATTACAACAAAAATTGAATCGTTCTCGTTTATAGCTTCGGGCTTGTCAGGTACTACCGGATCAAGATCTTTAATAATGAAATCTTCTAAATCATCATCATCATCATCAATACTAACGTTATTATCATTAGCATCTATTTGGATTGTTGTTATTGTTGGTATCACTTGAGTAGCCTTACTGGAGGTACTCGGTTTGATTTCTGGTTCGAAATGACCATAAGTACCAGAAGAATACAAAGTACTACCTGGATTAATGGTAGTAGTGATTGTTTCAATAATACTGGTAGGTTTAACTAAGGTATGTACTTGAGTTACAGTATCTACAATAGTTGATTTTTCTGTTTTCGTCACCAGTACCGTGAAGGTTGATGGTGGTCCACCCAAAGTTTTGACTACTGTTGTTTTAGTTATTGTTACCGTTGATGTTTTCGTATGTGTTATATGGCGTGTTGGTAGTACTGTTTCTCGTGAAATTTTTGTCAGTTTTGGAGTTTTTGTTGTTGTAGTACTCGTTTCAATAATATCGTCGACAATTTTTATTTCGTTTCCAGCATGATGTACTGCAGGCGTTAATATTTCTTCTTTAGTACTTGTTTCTAATGTAATTGCAGGATTTATTACAAAACTAGAACTTGATTCGACTTTTAAACTTTCAGTACTAACTTCAGTTTCTTTAGATAAGCCGACAGTTGTAGATTCTTCTTTTGGTGTTGTAATCGGTTGCAAGTTAGGATTCCCTATTATGACCTCCATAGTCGGTACTGTCTTGATTGTAGGTGATGGAGTTATATTGTCTTCTCGAGTACTAGTTTTATTCCTTGTATAGATCTCATAATTCGGTCTTAATGGATGCCTACTAGGTCTAGTACCAAATATTGGTCTCCTAGTAAATGGTCGTCTTGTTGTATGCCGAGTAGTACTAACATTCTTCACTTCAATAGTGGTGGGTTTGTGAGTCGTTACTGTTTCCGCGATGATTGGTCTGTGAGTTGAGATTGGTGGTGGACTCATACCAACAACTTCTTCAGTTGATGGTGGCGGTACTATCTCATCTGACGGCTTAGGTACGTATGGTCTATTTGTACTGGCATGTGTTTCTAGATCTTTATCCGCGCCCAAATTAGGTACTCTTTGTATATCAGCACTGGGTGAGTTAATTTCAATTTTAGGCGGTTGCATTTCCGTGTCAAGTACCGGTGGCGGTGGTCGCATTATTATAAGATCCTCAGTACTATTGGTACTGAGGTCAAATAGTGGCGAATCTGTTACTTTTTCACGGTTAAGCAGATTAGTGATGCTTAAGTGTGGTCTAAATGGTTTTTCTGTTTGACTGTAATTTGGGTCTGGAATTTTTGATACTTCTGTTTGGGTATCGATAGGTAAAGAGGTCACTTTTGGACGGTTATTGGATGTTGCAACTTTTGGCCTGTTACTAATTACTTGATCTTGATAATATGGATGTTTTGTAGTTGGTATGTGGACAGGTATTGGCTTTCTTGTTTTGACAGCAAAGTGGTTGATTGGTCGTGTTGTTGGAACCGTAGGCCATTGAATTGTTGGCCGATTTACCGGTCTTCGTTTAGTACCAACGTATATTATTTCCGGTTTTCTTGGTGTTGTAGGCCTTGGGGTGGTGGTATAAGTGGTTGTAAATCTGGTTGTAGCAGGTTTATTGGTGGTGGTACCAACGAAGGTAATAAAACCTTCGTCCGGTTGTTGAGTTTGTTGAGCTAATTGCTCATAAGTGTAAGTACCTTGATTATTTGGTTGATTGTTGGCAAACGGCCTTGGATTTGATATAATAGGCCTAGGATAATGACTAATTTGTTCTTCGTAAGGGAATCTAATTGTATTATTTACCACGGTACTCTTTTGTGTTGTTGTTTGCTTTTTCAAAATCTCCTGAGGTACTTGACCTGGTTGTAATGGCCTACTATTTGATTCTTGTATAACTTCACCATCTTCACTTATCAAATCATCATCATCATCGTCATCATTTATGCCTTCCACTTGTTGACCTTCAGACAAGGGTGAATTTGTATAACTCGAATCTTGAGATGTTGCGAATTTATTTTGAGGCATCAGAGGTATGGGTTGTGGCCGTGGTCTTGATGGTACATAGTTGTTAGTACCTGGTATTGGTGCTGGTGGAGTCATAAATTCACTAATCGAAGGTTTGGGTTGTGGTTTTGGACGTCGACGATAATTCGGTTTTGGTACTGCTGGCTGATAGGTTGTTACGTGCGCTGTATTACTATTTGGTGGTTTTAGATCCATAATCTCCTGTGCTGGTCGTGGCACATAATTTGTAGGTGGTTTTAAATCGACAACGAAATTACCCTGATTTGCGCCATAATTGATGTTTGGATTTGGATTTTCATTTTTGACGACTTCATAAGTAACTGAAGGTGCATTGAATTGAGTGTTACCATGATTGATAATATGAGCATTAAAATCATTGTCTTTCTGCATCATACCAAAAGATATCGGCGGCACATTGATGCTGATCTCATGGTTGGGGTAATTAACGAAAATATCATTAGCTTGACTCGGCTTGGATGGCTTGATGCTGTATTGAATTTGTTGGTCTTCAATTGGTTCAATTCGTATAGACTGTGTACCGACTTTGATAACACCACCAACTTGTTTTTGATCAATGGTACTATCACGATAGATTGAAGCAAATTGTGGAATGCCACTACTAAAACTTTCAATTGCTGAGAATTCCGGTTCTGGATATGGCGAAGGATCGTCAAAGTATTGACCATTACGATGTTGTTCTGTGGTACCACCATAAACCAATGCTGTTGTTCTATTATGAGGTATATTAACAAATGCTACTTGACTTGGTTGAATATTGACCAACAATGGTTGTCCGGTTGATCTTTCAATGATTTCCGGTAGTACGATAGAAGGTCTTAGGCTGAAATCTTGAATTGGATCTCTAACAACCTCATTAACACCATAATTGATATAGTTTTTGTGTGAATGAGCATAATTTTGCTCCGGATATGTATTTAACGGTATATGCTTGTTTTGATCGTTCCTTAAAGGCGGCGGTGGTCCAATATAATCATCTCTACTTGCTTTATGCGTTAGTAGAGTATTTCGTTTTGGCCATATCTTATTTGGTACTGTTGATGGTACTGATAGTGGTGGTGGTTTCAAATCATAATCATCAACTTTGATTTGATTTATCGGTATCGAAGGTATTCTAGGCAATATTCGTCCAGGCTTACCGACAATCACATCAGAATTAGCCGTAATCACATCACCTGGTGATATCGGTATGCCACCATTTAGCAAAGATGCTTCTTGTATCGGTTTTTGATTCTTCTTATCCCATACGGTTTCTTGTAAGTGGAAAGTTGCAATATTTTGACTTTCGGCAATTTCAAAATCATCAGCCAAACCACCGACTGGTATATAGATTGGTGAACGATTTTGCACATCTACCTCTTCTTTCCTTAAAGGTCTTGGAGTGGCACCTGTCGTCGTCGTTGGTACAGTGGTAGTACCAAGAGTATCATTGCGACGATTCGACTTAAGATTAGTTTGGATCAAACCAGCCATAGCATTTAGAACCGGCTTCAATGCTTGGATATTAATCGAACCAAGACCTAGAAGATCCGGTACTTGATTGGTTACCACAGGCTTCGCAATTTTTGACGATGGTTTCTTTTCACTAACACTAGTCGTTTTAGTTGCTTCTAGCCTAGTTTTTGTAGAACGCCTCAATTTACTTGTAGATGCTACAGTTTTTGTCTTTTTGCTAACTTTGGAGGTACTCGTTAGAAATGGTGTTGCTTGTATTGGTTCCTCATCTAAGAAAATGATTGTCGAACCAACAATAACACTAGGAGTTGAGGATTCAATTTCTACAGCATTTGATGTTTGCGTAATTTGTGGCATTCTAGTTTTCTCAATTGGTAGTACTTTTGTTGGTTGAATAACATCAGCAATTACGGTTATTTCCAATTTTTGACCATCTTGTAAAGTTGCAGTAGCAGTAATACGATCGGTACCATCTCTCAGATTGTCTTTAATTCTCTTCAATTCTCTCTTATCAAGCAAATTCGGATCTATAGTTTCTGTAACAGTATTCTCAACGATTCTCGAGTGGGAACTAATCACAGTTGGAGTTGCTGTATTATCTTCTTGTAACAGAGTTGTAAAGTATGTAAATGTTGTATGATAAGTTTTTGTTGCTAAAATATGGAAATTTTCACCAGATAAGTTAGGTTGTTGTTTCTTCTTCTCATTATTTGAAGTAATCTGTGTCCGTTTTGGATGAAGATACAATTTCTCGGTTACAACATCACTGGAAGTTGAGATATTTGTTTTGGTAACTGGAGTACCATTTTCCACAAATGTGTCATAGTAAGTATATGTGACATAGTAAGTTTTGACAACATCGGTGGTTGTGTAATTGATAGAAGTTGGATTGGGATCTTCGACAGCTATATACGATGTCATCACAGAGGTAGCCTTAGGTGGTACTGATTCTGTTATAACTACTTGCGTTACAACTTCGTTAGTACTAATCACTTTGGAAGTATCGCCATCGTATAGTGTTTTTTGTAGGGCTAAAGTACTATAATAGGTGTTAGTGTCTTTAATCGCTGACATATTAGTTGAAGGGTGCAATAGTGACAGATAATCATCGGGTGCCGTTACAGTATTTGTAACTGTGTGTTTTGACGATACTACCAAAGGCTGTTCTCCATCTAGAATTGTATTTAAATAAGTGTAAGTCGTATGGAACACACCAACTGAGAGATTCGGATACTGGAATTTTAAACACAATTAGTACCTAATATATTTTTATAACTTACAGTGTAGTACCTGCGTCAAAGTGACTCCCATAGCTGGTGTTGGTAGTATTTTCCCTGTATTTCTCTCTTCTGTTGCAACATTTGAGACTACTTGTTCATGACTAGATACAGTAGTAGTACCACTTTCTAGAAACGTTGTTAAGTAGGTGAATGTCGTTAGGCAAGTTTTTGTCACAAATTGATTCAAATTATTGATCTAAAATTCAACGAAATTCAGTTAGTATTCACTAAAAGTATTCGGTACTACGTTACATCTGAAGCATCCTGTGGCAACATCATCATCATATGATCAGTCAACGTACTCGGTTTCAATGTAACAGCCTTGTAGACAGTACTGGGTAGTACGCGCTTGATATCGGGCCGTCCAGGTAGAGTACTCTTATCGCCGGCTACTATCACTTCAACACCATTCGACATGACGCGTGTGGCCAGGTTATGACGAGCTTCATCAAAAGCTCTACCTTCTAAGTATTGTTCTTCAGATTAGTACAATTATTTTGACTATGGTACTTTAGAAAGATTTACATTTGTTGTTTTTTTTTACAAAGAAATATTTACAAACGAAACACCAAAGGAGATAAAAGAAAATAATATACAAAAGCTAGAACTCACCTTGTTGATTATTTAGTTGAGAGGATTCCGGAAATGGAGTAGTAGTAGTACTAGTAGTAGTAATAGTAGTAGTAGTTGTCGTAATAGAAGTAGAAGTAGCGTCGATGTCCAATAGCGTTAATGTTGTGTATTTCGTCAACGGTTCTGTCATTACTATTGTCTTTGTCTGTGGTCGTACCTCTGTAGATGATGTTACTATTTGTTCATCACCATTAACGCGTGTCACAACAAACGTGTAGGTTTTTAATCGACTTTGTATTACCGTCTTTGTTAATAATTCAATAGATGATAGTACTGTTGTTTTCAACAATAATAAGGGCGCCTCAAATGTATCAGATAACTCAGGAAAGAATGGTTCATAATCAGGAACATGATAAGGAGTTTCTTGGGAAGTACCTTCTAACTCATTATCTTCACGTATTATTTCTTCAGTACTGTATTCTTCTAAATAATCAGATCCTGGACTGTCGTAATCTTCTGTTGATTCAGTATAATCTGAGGAATTTGTGGATTCTGTAGTATCACTTGTAATATCGGTAGAATTGGTACTAGTACCGATTTCTTCTGATTCGGTTGTAGTACTACCGACGGTACTTTCTATGTTGGATTCATTATAAAAGTCATTTAAATCGTTCAGATTACTCGTTTGGAATTTATAAGTAAAATCAGCGGTACTACTAGCTTTAGTTAAGACTCGCTTCTTCGTTACAATAATTTTTCGCCTGCGTTTTGTAGGTGCAGGTACTGGTTCAGTTGAATTCTTTTTCAACAATCGCTTCTTTTTTCTTTTCTTAATCACTACTCGTTTTCTGTGTCTTTTCGTTGTAGTAAACTCATCACTTTCTGTCGTTGTTGTTAATGGTCGAACATTAATTAATTTTTTGACAATTCGTCTTTTTGGTTTAGGAACTTCATTTGTATTGCGCTTAAGTCGATACTTTTGGCCAATTTTATTCGAAACGTAATTTTGTTTGGAAGAAGATTTTGTTTTATTGCCCCTGATTAGTAGTGACGTTTCGACCTTTGCCATGAGAGGGGCTATCTCATCAAGGTCCGTTAGACTAAAAAATTACCGGAAGAATTCGACATTTCTTCCGATTTTGATTGTGTTGCTTTTGCATATTTAAAATTCTTCGTTGGAGCAATTTCCAAGCCATTAATTGATGTTTTGACATACTTATCAACATCACCAATTACACTTTCAAGACTCTCAGTCTCAGTTATTTCGCTTGTATCGAAGTGTACATCTTTTGTTGCTGGCGTTACATAAGCCTCAAGGAAATCCACAGTACTAGTTAATGTTCCGTCAACGATAATTCTCGAGGGTTTCACTTCGATTTCACGTTTTCTGCGCTCATTTTCACCAACGATCACCGTCGATAAGACAGTACTAAATTCACCGGGTGTTCTACCGGAAACGTACAGTGTTACAACACTGGTCTCTTTCTGAGGTTCTGTTGGTGCCGGTGGTGATAGTTTCTTAGCCTTCTTTCTTGATTTTCTTCTTGGAGATTGTGTAGCATCTAGCGTTTGCTCATTATCTTCAATGCTTTTATCATCATCTATAGCCAAGTTGTACTTTTCAGGTTCATGATGCAATTGCTGGGCTTGTTGGTTTGATAACAATTCGTAAACTCCAGCCGGTTGGTTTGGTACTAAAGCCTGTGATTGAGCTAATTGCTGTTGCAGCAAAGGTAGCAACAATGTGTTTAATTGTGGTGTAATTCCAAGAGTTGGCGTTACAACAACTGTATCTGTGAGGAACTCAGTTGCTGTCAACACTTTAATGCTACTATCAACGATCGTTGTTAGAATCTCTTTACCTCGGAACGTCAATGGAATTACGGTTGATGTGGAGCTTGTTACTGTTGTAACATAAGTTGTAGCTCTTGTTTTATACTCAGTAGTAGGTGTAGGTGCTACACCTTGATTTTGCAATGCTAATAGAGGATTTTGTGGTTGCAACCCGCCTAATAGAAGCTGTGATAATAAAAGATTTGCCAATGGAGCTTGTGCCGCCAATGCTGGCTGTATTGTATTAACTACTTGGTCAACACCATAAACAGTACTTGGTATCACATGAGAAAATGAAGTCTTTCTTCCACGAATATAAGTAGGTGTGAAAATTATACTAGTTGTTGGCGTTTCATTCAAAACAAATTGAGTGATGAGTGTTGCTCCATTATCAGCTACTGTTGTGGCTTCACTTAATAGTACTGTAACGTCTTTTCCAAAAGCGTTCTGACTGGTACTATATTGATTTGGCACTAGTACCTCAGTACTATATTGCGCCGTAATCACGTTCTTGTATTCAGTGATTTTACCATTGACAACAGGAATCGTGACTTCAGTCGGTATTTGATGAGTTACTGTTATAGTACCATCAAATTGTGGTATCACAAAGTTCTCAACTTCTTGAGATTCTGTCCGCAGTCTAGAAGGAACTCTCCTTCGGCTATTATTAGTAGTAGTAGAACTTCTTCTACTCGACGTTTCGGATTGAACTTGATTTCTCAGCTTTGGTGCTTTTGGTCTTGATGGTACTGTTGTCCTTGCACGTGTACCGGAAGTTGGACGCTTATAGCTCGATCTAGGCGTTGTATCTTTTTCGCGTAATGTAAATTGAGTTCTGCCTTGCGTTGATGATTTACTTGGCGATATTCGTTTTCGATGGCTGATAGGAGCTGAGGTTGTTGTTGTTGTTGTTGTTGTAGTTGTCGTACCTGTGCTACCTGGTCGTTTTCTGGCTGAAAATCGCCCATTAATTCTTCTCGATTTGGATGTTTCGGTTGTTGGTTCAGGTGTAGTTGTGGTTGTTGTTGTTGATGTTGTTCGTTGACCGGGTCGACGAAATCTTGAATAAATCGTATCTCTTTTTAATCGTCGCCTAAATCCAACAAATGGTCGAATTTGGATGTTAGAATTGAATGAACGTCCAGCTCTTCGCGGTTCAGGACTAGTTGGTGGTGATGCTGTTTGTGTATTAGTTTGACTTCCTTCATAATCAGTATCTTCATCGTCATGTTCTCCTTCTTCTTCTAAATCTTCTTCATCTTCTTCTTCTTCTTCGTTTTCTTCAGCGGGAGCTGAAGTGGTTGTTGTAGTGAATAAGTTTCTTCGTGGGAATAGTGAATTAGTTCTTGGTCTTAGAGCTGGATTTGCACGTGCAACAGTACTTTTTGGTTTTGTGGTAGTTGTAGTTTTTGTTGGTTTCGTTGTTCGACTCCTGGGCGTTGTTGGTCTAGGTCCAGAAGCTGGTCGTGATAAAGGTGGTCGTCTAAATTTCAACAAAGGATTGGTACTTCGTCTTGCACTAGCTTCAGTTGTTGATAATGGTAGTGTTGTATCATTATTGTCTTCGATACTATTCGTTGGATTATCAGTTATTTGAGTTGTCAAATCATTTTCTTCATCATTACTTATTGGTACTGATGAACTTGGCGAACGATTCAATGATGAAGCTAATGTTGGACGAATTCTAAATCTAGAATTTCCACCAAACAACGAACTACTCCTTTGTACACTGCTCGATTTGAATCCACCCCGTCTTGAACTACCTGCAAAACCGGTAGCAGTCGGTTGGATTTTCGACGAACCACGTCTACCACCACCACCACCACCACCAGCACTGAATGAAGAGCTCAAACCGGCTGCACTTGTCGATCTTGGCCGTGAAAACCTCCTTGAACCAGAAGCTGTAGGTACAATGGCATTATGCGAACTAGCTGAACTTCGCCTACCACCAAATCGAGCTGGTTTCGATGCTGGTACAGCAGTCACTGTCGGTGTTACATCACTTCTGGTTACAGTAGTCGCCGGACCTGGTCCTTTACGCTTCGGTGCAAATGTTGGACGTGCTCGTGAAGCAAACGGACGAATCGCCGGAGTAAAGGTACGTTTTTTTGTTGTGAAAGTCAATCGTGACTTCACCCGACTATTACCCTCTTCAGTCTCCTCTTCTGATTCCTCTGTACTACTCTCCTCGTCAATTTTGCTAGAATCACTCAATGAACTTTCAATGACGACAGGTGACGGTGATATTGGTACCGAAGTCGGAGCAATTTGCTGATCAGGTGCTTGAGTTGGTGTCGGAACAATTTCTGTGACAACACTACTCGGTTGTATAGTGCTTGGCTTACCAACCAAAAAACTTGATGTGCTTTCAATAATTTGAGCGTACCGTCCATCAATTACAGTACCCAAAACTTTCGATTGATATAGAGTTGTCGTTGAATTTTGTACAATAGAACCCTCGATAAGGCGTACCAAACCGGTACGATGAGCTATCGGAATATCAGTGGCAATAGATGCCCGTTTCTCTTCATCAACTTTAAGAGAACTGGTACTTTCGATTACTTGAGCGTACAGATTATCAATATAAGTACCAACAGCTTGTGTTGTATAATACAGAGTACTAACACCGTCAGCATCAACTATTTGACCTTGATTTATACTAACTACACCAGTAGGCTTAAGATTCTCTGTTGTGGCAGTACTTACAGATGATGGCACTATAGGCGGGATAATTGAAGACGTACTTTCAAGAACTTTGGCATAAAGACCATCAATATAAGTACCATAAACATCAGTAGACAGAACAGTAGTGGTACCCGAGTTTTCTAATGTATTCACAATTGTTGATAGTAGACCCGTAGGTTTAATTGTAGCAGTACCATCTTGAACTTTTTTATTAGCGTCTTCAATTTTGTTTTGACTAGCATTCCCGATAGTTCTTCCTACTTGGTTCGAATCAATATCAGCACTGTTATTTACAACATTAGTGACAGTTTCTAAACGACTTTTTAAAACAGTACTATCGCCAACATATGAAGTTGTATAGTATGTGTAAGTCGTGAAGTACGTTGTTAATTCATCATCACCTATAGTTGACGGTTGTACCGTTTCTGTCGTTTTAATTTCATCTAAAGTACTAGTTGGTGTTATACTTATTGTTACAGAATCACTAGGTGTGGGAGTTACAACATTTGAAACAGTTTCTTCACGACTTGTAACTCTAGTAGTACCATCTTTGTACAACGTTGTCCAGTAGGTATATGTCGTGAAGTACGTTATGGGTAAACTTAAATCTTCTGGACTTAAAGTGTGTGTTGGTGTTAATGTTTCTGTAACGACATTCGTTACAGTTTCAAGTCGACTGATAATATCACTTGAAGTAGTACCATGGTACCTTGTAGTGAAATATGTGAATGTTGTGTAGCTTGTCTGTAAGAGTAGAGTTGGTGATGGTATAATTTCAGAATCATTATTAGACTCAGAAACAATTTGATCATCTAATAGAACATTACGTTTACCGACATTATCAATAATTCTTCTACCACCTTCTGAGGTACTGCTTCTAACATCTGTCACCATTGTTGATATGGTTTCATAATCGAGTAAGTTGTTATCAATTGGTGCATTTTCTGTAGTAGTACCACGTTGGAGAGTTACGTAGGTTTGTTCTTTATTAACAGCAGTTGTCAAAATGTTGTTATCTAATTTATCTGTTATAGAAGAATAAATATTGGTACTGCTTTGTTTATCTATTACCGTAGATTTTTGTCTACTAATGGTACTACTGTAAGTATTTGAAGGTGTGACTTGTAAACTTAAAGGTCTCTTTATTGAAGATTCTTCATCATCACCATCATCATCTTCATCGATATCTTCTTCCAGTACATTTGTTGGTACTATTTGTTCGGCAGTTGTAACTGTTGGTTGAATACTTGGTGTAACATAATTGGTATAAACTTCAGTTCTACTTGAAATTTCCGTTTCACCATCAGCGAAAATTGTGGTATAGT
The DNA here is from genome assembly GCA_037464815.1 of Mylabris variabilis. Classification (NCBI taxonomy): domain Eukaryota; kingdom Metazoa; phylum Arthropoda; class Insecta; order Coleoptera; family Meloidae; genus Mylabris; species Mylabris variabilis. Next base: position 8,229 of record JAZBGW010000345.1, on the reverse strand, counting down.
ACGTGTATGTTGTATAATAAGTCTTGATACCGTTCTGTGCGATTTTAGCATCATTCAAAATGGGTGTTGCTGAAACATCGTTATCATTATTACTGAATATTGTAGTTTGTGGTAGTTCCGTGACTTTGGTTGGTGAAATTTCAGCAAAATCTTCAAATGATATTGTTTTGGGTTTTGTGATGAGATTCTCATCATTCTCAAATAATCCTGCGACAGCAGAATTGGAAGCATCACTGCCTGGTACTAATGTTGATGTGATAACATTTGTTGTAACAACAATATTACTAGCAATGCTTGATGTTGTATCTTGGAAATATGTTGTTAAATATGTGTATGTTGTGTATAATGTTTTGAAGATTAATTCAATCTCTTCACCACTTTCTGTAGTCATTTCTGTTGTTTCAGGTTCTGATTCAGTGACATGTCGACGTTCTGTTGTTATTTCTTGTGGTGTTGTCTCTATCATCGGTGTTGTTCCTGTAGTAGTACCAGCCTCTGTTGTGATAGTAGTTTCACCACCATTTTCGGTGCCACTCTCATTCTCTTCCGTTGTTGTTTTGATTGTTGTTATAGTTGATTCGGTAGTAGTACTAACAGTTGATGGTGAAATAGTTTCATCGCATGCTTGTGTTTCGAAGCCAACTTCAGTTGATATCACAACATTCGATTTAATCGAAGTTGATACACTGTCACCTTCTGGTATAAAGAATGACGTCAAATATGTGAAGGTTTTATAAACTGTTGTAGGTACTATTTGAGCACCATCAGTACATTGAGGCTCCTCATCGATTTCAGGTACTTTTTCAGTTTCAACCTCATTAGAATCAATCGCTGTTGTTGTCTCTTCTATCGGAATGGTACTAATGATATTCTCACTCGTTGTTTCAATAGCATTGGTTGTTGTTTCTTGTTTTTCGGTTGTTGTTTGTTCCTTTTGAGTTGTAGCTTTGGTGGTACT
>JAZBGW010000343.1:7655-19260 GCA_037464815.1 Mylabris variabilis | reverse complement strand
TCGATTTAAATGGATATTTGGTATTTTATAAAACACCTAATGATGTTTATTCAATTCTATTAATTCTAACAACATGTTATGTTATAACGAACTCATTTATTTATGCTCCCACTTTTTTTTTATTTTCATGTCATGAATCGTTATTTCTATAAATTTTGTTTGTTTATGTATTTTTAATAAAATAATTACAGCGGAAACGCAAACAATATGTAGTCGGTCTCTTGTTTTTTTGTGTGTGTGTGTATGTGTTCATTTCTTCTATTTATTAATTTTAATTGGATCCCTTGACAAAAATATAACAAAATATTTGCAATTTTCCGTTATTCCAAAACAAAGCGAAATAAAACCTTGAGATTATATGAATAATTAATTTAATTGATTATAATTTACTTTGAATATTATTTGTGAGAAAATTGTTATTTCAATTAGAACTGATATTATTACATATGGATAAAATTATGAAGACTTTATATAAATTATAAAATTAATTCGAAATATAACATGTTTCTCCCTGATTCCAGGTCTAGAAAGTCAGTAGTTACATTGTGGAGGGTAATAAAATTTTATAGGTTTATTTAAATGAACGAGTTGTTGGAAATTAATCTCCTGTCGTAATTCTAAAATAATTATTATTCTTTATAACAATGTTGTAAATTTTAAATTAATATGTTATTTTCAAAAAGAAAAGAAACAAATTAAATATTATTTGATGTTATTGTATATGAAAAATTTGGAACTTTTCACTAACAATGAATGTTTTGGTGAGTGTTTATCATTTTTAACCAACCAAAAATTCAATTCGATTGAAAGAATTAATTTTAAAACTGCGTTGATACCAATCAACGCAGTCCAGTTCAAGTCACATCAATTTGCCTTTTGGTGTCTATAAATTTCAATTTGTTGCAAATAAAAAACAATAAAAAAATTCGGATTATTTAGGTCCTGATAAACATTGCAGATATTTGTTTTTTTTATCAACAGAAACCCAGAAAGTTTTATAGAATCGTTCCTAAAAAAGAATTTCCCAATATTGACCATTTTATTTCTGTAAATACTTTTTTAGTCCCTTTTCCCTTTGATCAATTCATAATCGCAATATTATTTTGTAGTTAGCAGGACAAGCATTTCAGTTTTAATAACTTTGGGAAGTCTATTTTTGAACTGGTGAACTTATAAATGATTATATCAATAAATTAGTTGTTTAATTAATTAATAATTTAATTGTCAAAACACAACACAAGGAATGAAGGACAAATGTATAGGAGAATTTCTTAAATGTAATGGGTAAAGTAGAATTTATGATAAACGTATGAAACAAATGTAAATTTCAAAGAAAATAGAAACTCCCATTATTATTTATTACAAGACTTGATACATTTAACTTTTAGTCAGAATATAAATTAAATTCGGATATCATTCGTTATTTAAGAAAGTTGATAGTGAAATTAGTGAATATTAATGATATTCGATAATTTCAATTGACAAGCCACAAAATTCCTGTAACAGATCATTAAGTTTCATTGAATATGTTCGTTTACTTGATATTGTCGAATTGTTGGATAATTTTTTGAGAGAATCAACAACAATTTTTAAAAGATGACAGCGTTATTTTTGCACTAATCGTTTGTCGCCTTATAACTGTCGTGTAAATTCTTCTGTATTATAATTGAACAACTAAAAGATGTTAAATGTCGCTTTCGTAGATATATTTTTTTCTCATCTTAGTTTATTTTTATTTTTAGCATCCATCATAGAACGCACACAATGTTAAATTTATAATAAACTCTCCGGGTAAATTGAAAAAGTTTTCAAGATAATGTTTGAAAATGGTGGCGATATTATTATTTACATAGTTAAAAGAACGATTAAAAAATATTTTTAAAACGGAGCCAAGTATGAGAGACGAGCTGCCCATAAATATTTTAATTATAAATAAATACCAGACAAACTAAAAATAAAATGTAATTTTTAAGTGCAATGCACTCATGTTTTTCCATATGAATATGCGTCTTGCTTTTGGTGCAATATCGTCAAAAACATCTTGCCTTCATATGTATATATAACAGTTATTTGTATTTATATATGTAATATACAAACATTTTATATAAACATTACCTTATGAAATAAGAAATGAAATAAATGAAAATTGTTATTTTGCTGGCTGTATAAATAAGAAATGAAGAAAGCGGTGTAGTCCGGGGATAGATTAGTGTTATTACATCTTGATCGATGCCAGTGCTATTCCATTACTTATGTAAACTTTAAACGTCAGATTCATTTACTTTTTATACCTACATGTGATTTATTATTGATTGTATTTATTAAAAAAAAAAAATAGTACCCAATTACATTGAAAATTATAAATATCAAATGATTCGTTATAATCAATATTTCTTTAATCATTCAATCTAACTTAAATTACTTCAATAATTATTGTTTAGATAATATCCAAGAACGTTCGTAAAGAGTAATCCAGAGCCAAAGGTTCAGTAGGGTTAAAGAATTAATTATTAAGAACTGTAGTAGATTGACTTTAATATTTTATAGGGCGCCGTTACTTGAATTCTACAACTTATAGATCCTTCAAGTTCTAAATTATTGGTAGGTCAGCTCTGTTGGGATTTAAAGAAAGAAATTACCGACAGTAATAACAAGAACAACAATAACACGAATTAACACATTCAATCATTGTAGTGATTTGCATATTTATCGAATATGTCTCAAGTTGGTAGTTGAAAGATTCATCAAATTTTTGGTTGTAACATCTTAATGTTTATAACTTAATTTCATTCTCATATTAATAAAAAGTTATTTAAATAGAAAGATCTCAGCAGGAGTATTTCAAGGCAAATGATTCGAAAAAAAAACACGATTTACAAGAATTTTAATTGATTTTTCTAATTTTTAAGAAAAAAATATTGCTGCTGAATAAGAATTCTTGTACATCACCCTTAAATACTTTTTTTTGTTATAATGGAAACATCCCCTATAAAATTTTAATTTGTTTCGTTCAATATTTAATTATTTTAATACTTAAAAGTTCACGCTATTGTCGTCTTTTTTTCCATTCGTCTCTATCTCTCCTTATTGCTGCTATACACCCGAATTTTTTGCTAGAAAAGAGAAGAAATATAGATATACTTGTAAAAAAAAATGATTCCAAACTTTTATTCGCAATTTATTACTTTTCCTTCGTGAATAGGTAACCCCTTGAATATTAAACGGGGGAGAGAAAAAAATGCAGTTAAATGAAAAAAAAATAAAAAAAGACGACACAACAACTCTGGATAGAGCGTAAGCTATTCAAGAGTACGAATCGAATTAGTTGAAAACTCGCGACCTCCAAAAAGTTTTAATTATTATTTGAGCAACATACAACTATAATATGTATGTATGTATGTATACATAGTCGGAAAGTGGTGAATTTAGATTTGAGATTCTCGTTATTTCGTAATTTTTTTTGTTCTTTTTTGCCAGAAATACATAGAGACTTGTGTTCGTTGAAACATTTTCGTGTAAAAACATTGACTTTTGTTAGAATTCTTTAAAGCAATGTTTCTTTTCTATTTTTTTCAATAGAAAGAATGCGGTGGAAAGTGAAAATGGATAATTAAATTCTGTTATTATAAGTTTTAAGTTGGAAATTTAACAATATGGGAGTTTTTGTTTGATTTACATTAGTTAACATGACAAATTTCATCGTTTTTCCCCCTTTGTTATTATTATTTTTGTTTTTAATCTTAAATCAAATAAATTATATTTTATGATGATTACTAGTAGATTTGAGGTTTTCAACCTCTACCTGTTTTTTTTATATGTATAATTTTTATTTCTATAGTATAACTTAATGAAGCTTTTTTTTGGGGGGGAATTAGAGTGATGATTACTGTCGCCAGACGTAGTTATAAAATGAACATTTGTGATGGTGAATTGAAATAAAAAAAGGCGTTCTTAGATTAGTTGGAATTGTGTAGGTGCTTTTTTTGTTAATTTGTATTTATTTTATACTAATACCGGGTGATTCATCTAAAACGAAAAGTTCTTATGGCGAATCGAAAAACATTTCCAGGATTTGTAGGGTGGTACCTGGGGACCATTTTAGCGAAATTAGAACATCGTAGCTCAATTGGAAGTTGGTTAAAAAACGTTCGTTTTGGACAAGGTCGCGATTTTCAAAAACGAATAATCTTCGTATTTATAAATCAACCTCAGACTCGGTCTCAAGTCTGAATCGCAAGCAAGAGTTCTGGTTTATAAGTCTTACTTCGGGAATTCTCAGCGGAAGTCAGGATTGAGCATATGGAGGGTTGAGAACTTGACAAATTCTAGTTACTTTTGCCAATGTCACGTTTTTGTAAAATGCTAGTACGACTCAAGGCAGCTACAACACAATCTTGAGCCAAAGTATCGTTGTATTTGGTTTGGTTATAAAAACTGGTCGCGAATTCAAACTCAAGCTTCGAGACCGTCTTAAGTTCGGTTTCTAAATACGGACATTAGAATGACTCGAGGATCTTCCCAACATTGATTTTCTTCGTTTTCCTCCATTGCATTGTAGAAAAAATGCGAAACATTTAAATCTGTTGTAGAATAAAATTGAGAAAAATCGAAAAAAAAACAATGTGTATAACTCGTTTTTAAAAATTGCGACATCGTCAGAATCGGACCTTCTTTAACCAACTTCCAAATGAGCTACGGGGTTCTAATTTGGCTAAAATGTACTCTAGAGACCCCTCTCTCTACAACGCTTTGAAATATTTTTTGAATCACTCGACATATAGTGGGAGTTGCCATAAGAATGTTTCGTTTTAGTTGAATCACCCGGTATAGCAAAATTAGTTTTGGTCAATTAATATTGTCGTTGCTTATTCGTTTCAGACATGTTTGTTATTAAGAAATTACAAAGCAGTTCAGCTATTATTAATAATTCAATGTTTGCAATCAAACTTTATCAATGACACATACACACAAACATTCGTCTAAATGCAATAAGGACAACAAGAACGGACGACTAGTGGTGGACTATCCTTCCTCAAGAAGCGGCATCATAAATATTTCCTTGTGCATTGTAAATAACCCTAAACGCGCAGACTACAAACTTATGAATTATTTCACTTCATTTATGCAATATTAAAGGTGCAATTTGAATAGAACTCGCTCTTCTATGCCAATCCGTTCGGTAAATAATTCAATTGTTTGAGAATGGCCTGAGAAATGGTGCCTTGGATGTATTGTTTAATATTAACATTGCTGTTTAAAGTACATTTCTAAAGACGCTAATTTTATATCCCTCCTTCAACCCTTTTATATACTGTATCGTTCTTATATTTTATATCAACCTATACCTACTTATTGTCCTACTAATGATAAGATTTTCGTTAAAGTATATAGTTCCTTATTTATTTATTTATTTATTTATTAAACTATCATATACTTTATTCTTTAATTCAAATTTCTACATCCATTAGATGAAAGGCCCCTTTAATGGTATACAAGTTTAAACACCTGTGTCCTGCTTAATTATTCTTACCAGATAGATTTTTATTTTAATGTAATTAAACGTTATTTATTTCATTAAAAAAATAAATTATGACAAAAACAGAGGAAAAACAGACCAAATAACGTTCATTGACCTGAAATATTGGATATTTTTAATGTTTCTTTTTCTAGGAATGAATTAATCTACCAGAATCTACCTATTGATTATAATCTGCTCAATTGAATTTTAATTAGATAATTAGTTCTTCGTTTCACGTGAGAATTTTATAATTTCTACTTAGACTGTTCGTTTTTTAATCGATACAAATTATTTGAATATTTTCAACCCCTATTGAAAAGACGGAGGGTGGACGAAGGGAATGTCAGACCCAAACAAAAAAAAGTAGATGTAGAGAATTAATTAATTCTGTGAGAGATCTGGTTTTTCTCTCACTTATACATAGCATCTTTAATGAAGAAATTCATGCGATCGCTTTTAAAATCTATGTGAATAATAAATGTTTTAGTGGGTGGATTATGTTGTTTGAAAAATGTTTGTGGTCTTGAAAATTACGAATGTGAAGAAATATTAGATTTACAAGTAAATAAACTTGATTTTGATAGTATTTTATATACAGTTCTATCACCTTCTATTTCATAATTGAACTGATAAATTTAAAAATCTCATATCGAATGTATCTAATTTTAATCAGGCAAGTTTCTTACAAATCTTTTTTTGCTATTTATATTGAACAATAATATTCTTTTTGTTTTATTGCCTTTGTGTCGTCTCTTTTAAAAGAATAATTCGTGAATAATCTTTTACTATGAAAAATTTGTCCTAAAATGTAGCCGATTCTGTATTTTTTTTGTTAAATTTAAACAGCCTGTTAAAGTTAAAATTATAACAGCAATGTTAAAATTTTAACGGAAAATCGCATTCCGTAATCTCAATTTTAACATAGCCGTTATGATTAACTTTTTAACAACCCCTGTTAAAAACAGCAATGTTGCCAATTATTATCAATAAGATTATCCTTCTCTAACCATAACATTTCAATGTGGTTATTTCTCTCCCGTGAACATTTAGTTTTTGGGGATATTCGTCCTTGGAAATAGACCGTACAACGGGAATTTTAATAATTTTTATAATTTGAAAATATTTCTAAATCCTGGTTTTTGTAATAGTAGATGAACAAAAGAAAATTTTTATTTTTATTAATGTTACATATTCCTTGTTGAAGCGAAATAATTTGATAAAGGTTATTTCTGGTAAGTCAGATGGGTTAGCTGCATCTCGTATTCTTCAATAAGCACAAGAAGCTACTGCTTTTAGTGCCAAATTTTGGGAGGCGAAAAATCCGCCATATACTTTTGCTCAGTTGTATGCTTTGGGGGGAAAATTTAACTTCAGGAGTTGAACGATGGATAAACGTGAGTTTTTTTAGTCTTCTTTTTTATAAAAACTGTGCCACCATATCCTAAATCTTATAAAAAAAATGCAAGGTTTTGTCAATCGGAACCTTTTCAGATATCGTTGCCAAACAATCAAATTGATTTTGACTACGATTATGATCTTAAAAACACAGAAAAAATGGATAAGAGGCAAATTTTCATCGTGTAGATATCTGGGGTAATTTAACGTCGATAAGGCTCTATTTTGAACATTGCATGTTTTATTGTAGATAATTTTTGTCCAACACAAGCTTGATCTGTTTTTAAGTCATCTCTTGCGTTGTTAGAATTATTTTAACTATACGTTAAAAAAACAATTTCGGTTGTATTTATTTTTGTTAGAAAGTATCAAATTTTAATTGGAAAATATCTCATTAACGCCCGTCTTTAATTCTGGAGTTGATCACTTTTTTCCTTCGATGTTTACATATCGTTCAACTTCATTAAATTTACGAAATATTATTATAATTAAAATTATATTTTAGTGGTGTTTGTTAATGAAAGAAAAATCACATCTTGAAAATCTGAAGTATTAAAAAAAAAGAAGCGAGAAGAGTAAGTACAAGAAAATTCGAGTCGTGGTTGTGCATTTTAATAACTTATCGATTCTTCAACATATAAATTAACAAATTATTTTTCGTTTGCGAATATTTTGTAATTAAAATATGAGATAGAAATCTTCTTTTTAATAGGCTATAAATGATACTTTTGTCAACTTGGTATAGGTACTTTACTTAAAATTTAATCAAACCCATAAAGAACACGGAATTTATTATAGTTACCGGTAATGGCATAAATTATAAGCCACAATAAGAACTGCAGATAATTTCAGCCCTATAATTTCATTAATTTTAATGTAAAATGTGGCAAAATGTAGAATTTTTCTACATTAATATTGTAGATTGTAGATAAAATTTATTGAAATTACAAGTAAAAAGGTGAGACTTTTTTTAAAACAATAATAAAATTAAAAGAGTCTGTTAAGCAATATCTTGTGTGTTATTATGACTGTAAAAATAATAATAATAGAGTTTAATGAAGGTGACAGTGCTGCTTCTCCTAAATTGAGTGACTCGCATTTTTAAAACAACAGTCAATTAGCATCTCCACTGGACGGAGTTGGAGCGTTGTTTTAACTGAAAGTAAATGGTTTTTTGGTTGTACTCGTTAAAATAATGTAAACGCACTTCTGTCTGTTATGTTGAAAATACATATGTATTATTAAATTTATAGTAATACTACAAAAAAAAAAGAAACCGGGCGTTGATTTTTTTACATATTTTTCCATCTAAAAATTTAACAAATAAAAAGTACAACAATCAACTGTCTTCAATTTGCATTTATAATAGTTGTAATAAATATACTAGCATACAGGGTGTCTTTTAGACCTTGTAGCTCACTTGGAAGTTGGTCAAAGAACGCTCGTTTTTAACAATATCGCGATTTTCAACAACTAGTCAAAGACGTAAAATGACTTACAATTAGAGTGGCTGGAGGATCCTCCCAACATTGATCTTTTCGTTTTTCTTTATTTTATTCTGGAACAGGTGGAAATGTTTCGCATTTTCGCTAGAAAAACGAAAAAAATCACTGTTGGAAGGATCTACGAGTCATTCTTATTGTTAATCGTTCTGCGTGCCTTGCTTGCTTTTGAAAATTGTGAAATTGTCCAAAACACGGCTTCGAACTGGAACTGAATTGAAAACCGAAATATTCACCGGAACGAAATCCAGAGCTGAACCGAAAACAAAAACGGCTTTTTTCATCTTTCTTTCTTGCTCCGGAACTGCGTCAAAACTCCCGATTTCGATGATTTTTGGTATATATGTAAGTAGTTCATTTCATTTGGGTATTTTGTCGTTTGTGCCCATACTCAAGTTTAAGGGTGATATTGGGGATTCAAAAATAGTTTTTTCTAATATGCCTGGAGCGGCTCATTGTCACTATCAAAAGATGTAAACCGAGCTTTCATCCCTTGGTGAGGGTTAAAATATATGTCATTTGGAATGGAACTGAAAACCGAAAAAGGCGTTATTTTTGCAGGAACGAAAATCGGAACTGAACCGATATTATATTATTTTAATTGAACCGGAACAAAAAAAAATGACGGTTTGAAGCCCTGGTCCAAAACGATCGTTTTTCGACCAATTTGGTAACGAGCTACAAAGTTTTAATTTTGCTAAAATTGTCTCGAGGGCCCTCCCTACAAATTTTTGAAATATTTTTCGAATCGCTCGCTAACTAATAAGAGTTTTATAAAAATTAACCACAATGAAACAAAAAACACCCTGTAGGTACCTACCCTATATCTGCATGGTAGGTAGATTTTCGCGAAATAAATTATAGAGATATTTATGTGGAAGAGCAGATGTAGAATTAACCGAATCCAGTAGATCTGTACAACTAATATGAAATAGTAGATATAGTATAGCACCATCTACAACTAATCTTCAACTAATTGAATTTGCTAGATTGCTTTGCTCGATAAAATATACATTTACCTCTACTAGCACTTGGCTCCATGTAATTCCTAGGTTATCTGTACCCGGTTTCCAACTTGGTAACAAGGTGTCTTTTTTTTTAATTATTCTATAGAAGTATCGTTAGCATATGAGTTAATTTATGATATTCTCTCTGTTGAAGTCGATTCAACTGTATGCGACTTAATACCAGAACTAGTGAATTTAAAGTATCAGTAATAATAATAATAATAATAATAATAATATTAATGGGAATTTATTGTAAAATATTATGATCTATGTATCTAATATCTAATATTCCAGTTAAATCGTAATCAATACATCAATTTTAATAGTATTGCATTTCTTACTTATTACCTCATTCACATTTATACATTTGATAAATTTATTTTTATTTGGTTTATTAATACGAGTTTTAGTGGCAATTAAAAACTGTGTTTTGACGTTAACCTAATTAAATTTGTACAGTTTTTTTCTTTTTCTTTTAAATTGATAGTATTACGTCCTGTTCAATTGTTAGTTTATAGTTCCACATTAGAAAACACGTGTGTATGTGTATGTGTGTGTATTAAAACAATTATTAAAGTCATAGATTTATTATTTGCAAGAACGGTAATAAAATCGCCAAGTATTTAAAGAATAAACAACAAAACAGTAATATAAAGATTAATAATATTATTATAATGGTTTAATTTATGTAGAATATGTGCATAAGAGCACGTCCGTGCGGTTATATTTGGATATTTTATGACTTAAATATTTTATCATTAAATCTGTACACATATGGGGTGGGAATAGAGAAATACCTGAACATATTGTACACATACATATACATACATATGTATGCCTTATAAAACGTATAAAGGATTATTTCTTCTGTCCGTGTTGCAATCCAGATAAATGGTCATCTGAAGCGTTTTTGCCATTTGACAACAAACACAATAATTTCAGTTATTTTGAAAGAATATATCGCAGAGTTTTTAGTTTTTACAACGTAAATTCGTATCATGTCGTAAGATTTACTTTATAATAATTGAAATATTTATTGGAATTGATTGTGTCAATTTAAAAGCCAATCAAAAAATCGAACGATAAAATGCATAGTTGGTGTTTTATTAAGCAACAGCGAATGCGGTGTGTGGTGATAGATAACAGAAATCGGCAGCGCGAACTCAGGTTGAGGTTTGATTCTTGATGAGACGGATTGGGTTCCAGATTTAGGCGGTGACAACGGCGGCGGTGGCGGCGGTGGCGGCGGCGGCGGCGGTGGTAGCGGTCCAGGGTTCAGGTGTCGGTATATCGTCGGTAATTAGGGAGCCGTGGCGCGGTGATTGCTGTACAGCGTCCACGCGGTCTGTGGGTGGATGGGTGGGGTGGGGGCGGTCTCGTCGTTATAGTGGGGGTAAGGCGTGCGCGGGAGGCGGCCTCGACCCTCCTGCTAGGCTTGTGGTGCCGTCGCCGTCGTCAGTATTTCGAACGCTTCAGTAGTCGAGAGAGTTGTTGATTATTTGTATGATATAAACACGTTTTGATCGTGTCGTAAAAAGACACGTGTCCACGTGCTCGTTTCGTTTAATAACATTCCGCGTTATCTAAAACTAACCAATGGGAATATGTGTATTACCGTGTTTTATATTTTAAACATTTAAACTGAAATACGGTGTGTCAAACTTTCAGGTGGTGTGGTTTGTTTGGTTTCGGTTGTTTGTTTCTTGTTCGGTGACCAAGGGTGGCAGATATCATGCAGCACACAACAGGCTCCCCACAGCAGTTCTGCCTGCGATGGAACAATTATCAATCGAATCTAACCAACGTCTTCGATCAACTACTACAAAGTGAATCGTTCGTTGATGTGACATTGGCCTGTGACGGACATTCAGTAAAAGCCCATAAAATGGTATTATCGGCGTGCAGTCCCTATTTTCAGTCGCTCTTTTTCGAAAATCCCTGTCAACATCCTATCGTCATCATGCGGGATATTAAATGGCCAGAACTTAAAGCAGTCGTTGAATTTATGTATAAAGGTGAAATTAATGTGTCTCAAGAACAAATTGGTCCATTACTTAAAGTGGCTGAATCATTAAAAATACGTGGTTTAGCTGATGTTAATGGTGAACAAGATGTAGCTGCACCAACAACAGGTACAACACCAGATATAGCTACTAGATCTCTGTTGAAACCATCACCACCAA
>JAZBGW010000342.1:17496-28373 GCA_037464815.1 Mylabris variabilis | reverse complement strand
CATGGAATCCAATATACGCCGGTATAATGATACCATACCCTTAAAAAAATATATTCAAGTCGTGGGGAAAAAATAAAACCATGTTAATTTATTTAAAACTCAAACGGTCTTATGTTTATTTTTCATATGAACTGATAATGCACCCTTACAGACGAACTTATTTTGGCAAACATCACAAGAATATGGCCGTTCGCCAGTATGCAACCGTACATGAATTTGTAAAGCAGACCGTTGAGAAAAGGCTTTGTCACAGTGGATACAGCTGAAAGGTTGTTCGCCCGTATGTGTCCGTAAATGATCTGTTAATGTAGTACGACGTGTAAATTTTCTACCACAATATTTGCACTCAATTGGCTTAATACCTTCATGAACATTTTTGTGTATCTCTAAACTTCTTTTACTTGATAAAATTTTGCCACATAAATCACATACGTGCTGCATCCGTTTTTCATGACTACGTTGAATATGACGATACAAATGTCTTTTCTGTCTGAAAGCACGTGAACAAACTTCACATTTAAAATCCCGTTTCTCATTGTAATCTTTTTCATGTGTTCTCATATGATTTTCAAACATATTTTTATTTTTAATCGATGTACCACAAATCTCGCAAACGAGAAGGGCACCATGAACTGCTTTCTTATGCGCTCTAAGGCCAACTTCCACAATAAATCCCTTTCCACAAATATCACAACAGAATTTAACATCATCAGAATGTCTGCGTGTATGGTATACTAATTGATTAAAAGATGGAATTTCTTTTTGACAAATATTACATCGTTCATGACTTTTTCTGTGTATTCTATATTCTTCTAGACGTTTAAATTTTTCATGACAGATTAAACACGAATGTGGTAGATGTTCGTCATGCTTGTTCACCATATGCTGTCGCCAGCACCGTTTAACTTGATAAACATTTTCACAATAAAGACATTTGTAACCCTTTTTATCTGTTTCCGGCCTAAAAAACAGTTAGAATAAAATAACGTTCAAATGAAAATAAATCTACATCTACCTACACAATGATACTAAACTTCAAAAATTTTAATGTTAATAAGAAAATCACATATTAATGAGATTATTATTTTATTAAAAACAACATTGATGTTTCAGGTAAATGAATTTCACGCTACCAATTATTTCAGATCATAAAAAATACAACTCGGATTTCGATAAAAATCAAAAATAAACGATTATATGTTCGCATACATACATCTGTAACAATTATCGGTAGAGAAGAACATTTATTATTAGAATAAATGCACAATTAAAGTTAACTATTAACCAGGATCTCTGGATGGAATTCACATTCCACTACAATGTCTGCACTTATAAAGATTTCCTGATAGTTTTGAATTTTTTCACAAAAAATAAACATACACAGTTGCTCCACAGAATTCAACTCAAGTTTACGATTTTTTAACTCTTGCAACTCTGAGATAAAGTCTGTATATTTTGCAAATTAATAGCTGAGTTTTATTGTAATGAAACAAGTTAATTTTTTTCACACAGAACTAAATTACATAGCTATATAAATTGAGAAAAAGAATGTTTGTTATACTCATCAACATTTTATTTAAAATGATAAAAATACACTTAGGGACGATTTCACCAATTTCGGTCGTTAAAATCTAGCAGAAGTTGATGAAATTGACTCTTAATTGACAAAGACCGAGTAAAAATAATGAGAAGTAAGAATACAATTTGTATAAGTTCTTCAATAAGTTTAAAAAATCTCATACAGAGATGAAAATCTAAACATACACGATTTGTCTATGAGTTGGCGAGCGATTGAAAAAAATATTTCAAGGATTCATAGGAGGATGTCTAGAGACCATTTTAGCCAAATTAGAATCTTGTAGCTCATTTAGAAGTTGGTCAAAAAGCGTTCGTTTTGGATAAGATCACGATTTTTAAAAACGAGCTAAATACATAAAACGACTAATTGTAAGAATGGCCCGAAAACCCCCCGGCATCGATTTTTTTGTTTTTCTCCATTGCATTCTAGAAAAAATGCAAAACATTTTCTCCCGCTCTGAAAAAATATAGAGAAAAACAAAAAAAATCAATGTTGGGGTGATTTCCCGGTCATTCTAGGTCGGTTTGCGTGTTTAGTTCGTTTTTGAAAATCGCGACATCCTCAGAAACGAGCAATTTTCGTCCAACTTCAAAATGAGCTACGAGGTTCTAATTTTGTTAAAATGATCTTTAGACACTCTCCTATAAATCCTTGAAATATTTTTCCAAGCGCTCGCGAACTAATATTAGTTTCATACGAATTTGGTACATTCAGATTTTCATCTCTGTATAATACGTACCCAACAGTGATGGGTCATCAAATTCTATATTTTTTCTCTATATCAATAATAATCTTACTCATTAAAAAAAATTAAAGTTTCTTATGTTTATTTTTCATGTGAACTGATAACGCTCCCTTACAAACAAACTTATTTTGACAAATATCACATGAATATGGTCGTTCCCCAGTATGCAAACGTACATGAATTCGCAAAGCAGACCGCTGAGAAAACGCTTTGTCACAATGGGTACATCTGAATGGTTGTTCGCCAGTATGTGTCCGTAAATGATCCACTAAAGTGTCGTCACGATTGAATTTTCGACCACAATATTTACATTCAACCGTTTTAATACCTTTATGAGCATTTTTATGGAATATTAATCCCTTCTTAGATGCTAAAGTTCTCCCACATAAATCACAGACATGCTTCTTTCTATTTTCACTATGACTACGTTGAATATGGCGAGACAAATATCGTTTTTGTGTGAAAGCACGTGAACAAAATTCACATTTAAAATTCCATTTTTCCTTGTAATCTTCTTCATGTGTTTTCATATGCTCATCAAAGCTGTACTTAACCTTAAAACATATACCACAAATATCACAAACATGGGGATCTCCATGACTACTTTTCTTATGCTGTCTTAGTTGAGATTCTAATACATAACCCTTTCCACATACATCACAAAAGAAATTAGCATTGTCAGAATGTTTACGAATATGGCAATATAAATTGAAGAAGCCTTTGAGATGTTTTTGACAAATACTACACTGTTTATGACTTTTTCTATGTATCGTGTATTCTTCTAGGCGTTTAAATTTCTCATCACAAATTAAACACGAATGCGGTCGGTGTTCCTCGTGCATTTTGATCATATGCTGTTGCCAATACCATTTAATCTGATAACTGTTCTCACAATAAAGACATTTGTAACTCTTTTTATCTATTTCCATCCTAAAAAAGTAATTCATGTTAAAACATGGATCAACGTAATGAATGGAAACAAATTAACAAACACCTACACAATAATAATTACCCTTTGGACAAGATTAAAATTGGTTATTCACCAGTATGTCTAGATGCAATTCACCACGATATAAATTTAAAATCATGAACAATTTTCTTGGTAGTTTCAAGTTTTGTTCACAAATGTAAACGTACAGAAATTGAGGATAAGTTTCTTTACAGAACTTAAATCAAGTTTACAATTTTTAACTCTTACAACTCTGAGATGAAGATAAATGTTGATTAAACTGTACATATTCAGTAGAAGTTACTAAATTTTACTTTAATGAAACAAATAATTTTTTTCCTCATGACTCATGACACATACAACAAAATTGCATATATAAATCGATAACAATTTACTACTTATTTGCAACTTAAGCTATACTTATCAAAATTATATTTACCATTATAAAAATATATTTGGTCGACAAGGACCAAGGAAAAACAATTCGTAACAATATAATATTTTATAAACAATTTATAAAAATTCCTTAATGTTAGAAAATTGTACATCGCATTGTACTTTTTTTCTACATGTATAATTCAAACTGTTTTCCCTGAATGTTATAAGCATATTAATTGACAAAAATCAATTTTTTTTATGTTTATTTTTTATATGAACCGATAATGCACCTTTACAAACAAACTTATTTTGGCAAATATCACAAGAATATGGCCGTTCGCCAGTGTGCAACCGCACATGAATCTGCAAGGCAGATCGTTGAGAAAAAGCTTTACCACAATAAGTACATTTAAATGGTTGTTCACCAGTATGTGTTCGTAGGTGATCGACTAAAGTGTTTTCACGATTGAATTTTCGACCACAATATTGACATTCAACCGTTTTAATACCTTTATGGGCATTTTTATGGAACATTAATCCCTTCTTAGTCGCTAAAGTTTTCCCACATAAATCACACATGTGCTTCTTTCGATTTTCACTATGATTACGTTGAATATGGCGAGACAAATAACGTTCCCGTGTGAAAGTACGTGAACAAAATTCACATTTAAAATAACATTTAGCTTTATAATCTTCTTCGTGTGTTTTCATATGCTCGTCAAAACTATATTTAATCTTAAGGCATACACCACAAATATCACAAACATGAGGAACTCCATGACTAGTTTTTTTATGTTGTCTGAGTTGAGATTCTAACACATAACCCCTGCCACAAACATCACAAAAAAATTTGGCATTTTCAGAATGCTTACGAATATGGCAATATAAATTGAAGAAGCCTTTAAGCTTTTTTTGACAAATACTACACTGTTTGTGACTTTTTCTATGTACTGTGTATTCTTCTAGGCGTTTAAATCTTTCATGGCAAATTAAACACGAATGTGGCCGATGTTCTTCATGCTTTCTGATCATATGCTGTTGCCAATACCATTTAATTTGGTAGACATTTTCACAATAAATGCATTTGTAACTCTTTTTATCTGTTGGCGTCCTAAAAAATAATTCAAGTTAAAACATAAAGCAACGTAAACAATGGAATAATTCTCTAAATAAATTATACAATAAAGCTGTAACTACCCTTTGATACATAATTAATTAAACGAAACGCGTTCACGTTCCACCACAATTAATTAAATTCCACCACAAGTACAGGAGTCGGATCTAAATGTCGACAATCTTATGAGAGTTACGAGACTCCTATTAGTTGATGGTCAATTTGAAAAATATTTCAAGGATTTATATTAAGGTCCTTAGAGATCATTTTGACAAAATTAGAACCTCGTAGCACATTTGGAAGTCAATCAAAAAAGATCATTTTGAACCATATCGTAATTTTCAAAAACAAGACAAACACGTAAGACGATTAAGAATGACTCGAAGATCCCCCAACAGTGATTTTTCGTTTCTCTTCATTGCATTTTAGGATAAAATACGAAATATTTCCACCTATTCTAGAATAAAATCGAGAAAAACGGAACAAATCAATGCTGGGAGAATCCTCAAGTCAGTCAGTCATATTATGTGTGTAGCAAGTTTTTGATAATTGTGTTTTTAACCGACTGCCACATGAGCTATGAGGTTCTAATTTTGCTAGAATGGTCTCCAGTGCAGTGCCCCCGCCTACAAATTCGAATTGCTAATTAATTGATAAGAATTTCATAAGAATCGATCACATTTAGAGCCGATACTAATTGTTAAAATTAACGATAAATATGGTGGATGCGCCCGATTAATGTATAAATTCAGAACACTTCTTGATAATTACAAGCTATATTTATAAAAATAAGCGCACACAAGTTACATATGAGTGTCTTTATAACATTTATACCAAGTTTATGAATTTTATAGATTGTTAATTTTTATTTGTATAAGTCTTCGAATTAAATATTTTAAAATACTCAATCGTACTTATCACAATCATTTTCAAAATAATAATAATAACAATAATACGCCTAGTATACAAAAACAGATTGATTTTGAAGAATTCTGCGACAATAACGAAATTCAAAAGAATACTTTTTTTACAACCAATTGTCTAAAAAATAAAATAAATTAAAGTAAAAAAAAAAACTATTAACGGAAATCTTGCATTTGCAAAAGTAGCCAAATTAACGACAGCATAAAAATAAAATTACAAATACTCTATAATTTATTGCCATATATTTTCGGTTTAAATTTCCAAACTTAATTTGAACTACTCGTAAGAAATTATAAATAAAGTTGCTTCAAACAATAAACACTGAAGTAAAGTTTCTCATTTTAACAAACTGATAATACATAATTTTTTAGGATTTCAGAAGAATAGAACAATATTTTGATCAAAATTAAAAATTCTCATAACTTTCTTGTTTTGAGAACAATAGTACCCACTTGTCATTAAACATACTATCTGTAAATAAATGCATTATAATGTTTCTTCCAGTTGCGTCACAAATGTTTTAAAAATAATACAAAAGTTACAATTTAATACATAATTAATTTAACTTGACAATTTTCGCATAATTCTAAATTGTAAGAGTCAATTGATTGTTTATCACACAAGGAAATGTGGAAAAATTGCTCATTGTGTTTATACTTTATATAAATAATGGATTGAATCGCTCGGGAAAATTTCTTAAACTATATCAGGTAACTACAATTAAACATTTTTAATGATTGTACGTTTTCTAAGGTAACAGAATCATTGTTTTGAATTTTAATTATTGTTATTTATCTTTCTATGTTTGCTTCTTTGATGTGCATTAAGAACCCCTCTACTCACAAATTTACTTTGACAAATATCACAAGCGTATGGTTTCTCTCCTGTATGTAATCTGGTATGTATTATCAATGGTGATTGTTGTGCAAATGATTTATTACAAAATTTACAACTGTACGGTTTTTCACCAGAATGCGTTCGGATATGTACTATTAACGATTTTCGATTAACAAACTTCCTTCCACATAGATTACATTCAAATGATTTGATCCCATTATGTATGTTTTTGTGGGATTTTAGACTAGCTAAACTAGTAATTTCTTTACCACAAAAATCACACACATACTTTGGACGATTCTCGTGCATACGTTGTATATGTTGTCTTAAATGTAATTGTTGCATGAATTTCTTCGGACAAAATTCGCATTTAAAATTACGCTTTTCTGTATAATTTTCTTCGTGTCGTTTTAAATGCAATTTCAATGCCGATTTACTACTCAACGATTCGCCACAAACATTACAAAGATTAGATCGTTCATGAACATCGGATTTATGAACTCGATATGTACTGTTAGAGACAAAACCACGTCCACATATATCACAGAATATATTGTAATTTTTCGAGTGGTGCTGAAGGTGAGCTTTCAAAGCGTTAGTAGTTTTAAATGTTTTCGGACAAATCGTACAGTTATGCAATACAGTTTTGTCATGTGTGGCGCTGTGTGCTTTTAAATTTGCTTTCTGTTTGAATTTCATTCCACATTGTTTACACGAATATGGACGTTGATTAGTGTGAACATACAAATGTCTTTGTAACTGTGAGTTGTAAGCAAACATTTTCGGACAAACTGGACATAACAGAATTTTTTCAAACTCTTTCTTAACGCACCTGAAACCAATTATTATTAATTATGAAATTCATAAACAAATTAACAGTACTCAAAGAATTATAAAGCCAGAAATTAAACAAATTTTCAATCTATTACATTTATTAATTGGAAAAAATGATTTAGAAAACATTTCAAATAGTATGTTTACTCTTTAAATGAAGAGAAAGTCCACTTTTACTAACAAATTTTGCATCACAACTAGCACAAGGATACGGATGTTCGCCCGTATGGTGTCTCATATGGATCACCATCGGTGATCTTTGAGAGAACGATTTATCACAATATTTACAAGTATACGGTCTCTCGCCAGAATGTGTACGTAAATGTTCGACTAGAGTACTCTTCCTATTAAATCGTCTACCACACAATTCACACTCGTTCGTTTTAATGCCTTCATGCACATTCCTATGCAACTGGAAACTATGACGACTTGCTAATTCTTTACCACATACATCGCAGGTGAAACGGCGCCGATTATCATTATGCATCCTTCGTATATGGGTACGTAAATAGCCAATTTGTAAAAATGCTTTCTTACAATATTCACATTTAAAATTGCGTTTTTCTGTATAGTTTTCTTCGTGCCGTCTCATATGGCAACTGAAAGACGACTTACTAGTACACGATTTACCACAAATATTACAAAGAAACGATGTCTCTTCAATTTTATTGTTGTGCTTCCTCTCAATGTGTTGTTTCAATTCTGCATTAGACATACATCCAGTTCCACATAAATCACAAGTAACTTTAAAATCTTTCAAATGACGCCGTTGATGAATTTGTAAATTATAAGAACAGCTAAGTTTCTTATGGCAAACATTACATTTATATCTTAATGTATGATCGTAAATACAATTATGGCCATTTAATGAATATTTTGTTTTAAATGTTTTCATACATTTTTCACAAGAGAATGGTCGATGATCAGAATGGGAAATTAGGTGACGTTTCAAATTTGATTTTAACAAGAATTTTGAACAATACGGACACTGAACGGTTTTCTGTGATTTCTTCCTCATTGTATTTCGAGTCCTGAAAATCAATCAAGTTATTATAAGGGAATTTAAGGAATTTGTTGAAATTACATTTTAGCACTTAACAATTTGATCTTCATGAATTTCAAATGATAGAAAAAAAACATAGAAGACTGTTATATTTATTTATTTATTTTATAACAAAAACAAAAATAACATTATTTTTTACAAAACTTGGTATTTAGTTTTAAATGAAAAGTTTTAATAATCTCCAAGACTGAAACTAATTTTCTTTTGAATTTAATCAATCAACCTACAAAGTAATACCTCAGAATATCACAAAAGTCTTACTTTAACAATACTATTTCACATTTTATGTTTACATTTCAAATGTAACGTAAGTAAACCCTTGCTAACTAGTCGCTCACCACAAACCTCACAACAATACGGCTTCTCACCTGTATGGTATCTCATGTGTATTTTCAATGATGAACTCTGTGAATACGATTTGTCACAAAATTTACATTTGAACGGCTTCTCACCGGAATGCGTACGTAAATGTACAACTAAGGTGGTATGACGATTGAATTTCTTCCCACATATTTTACATTCTTTCATTTTAATACCATTATGAACATTTTTATGGAAACGTAAACTACTTAACGTTGTTACCTGTTTACCACATAAATTACAAATATATTTCGGTCGATTATCATCATGCATCCGTTTAACATGCAACTTTAAATGATATTCTTGCATGAATAATTTTTTACAAAATTCACATTCATAGCTACGGTTTTCTATATAATTCTCTTCGTGGCGTTTCAAATGAAATTTTAATGATGTAGTACCACCAGCCAACGATATACCACAAATATTACAAAGATGAGTTGTTTTAACTGGCTTCTTTTTGACTTTGGTTTTATTATGTGTCCTTTCAACATGTTGTTTCAATTCAGCATTTGTCATACAACCAAGTCCACAAAGACCACATTTAAATCGAAATTCTTTGAAATGGCGACGTCGATGATTCTCGAAATTGTAAGCATTAGCGAGCTTTTTGTGACAAATATTACACTCATATCTATTATCAAAATCACATTTATGTCTATCCCTTTCATATTTTCGTTTAAATGCTTTACCACACATATCACATGAAAATGGTCGTTGATCACTGTGGGTAATTAAATGCGCCTTTAAATTCTTTTGATTACAAGGTTTCAAACAACACGGACATTCATCAAGTTTCATAAATGTACGTTCTATCGAAAACAGATATTTCGAACCATTGGACGTTATTGTGATCCTAAAAAAACAATGTAAGGCGAAATTACTTCTTTATCTGTCCGCTAAAGGCTACAATAACACATAAGAATATTATTTAACAATTATTTATTTCAAAAAATAAGCGAATATAAATGATTACAAATGAATTTATGTATTTATAATTATGTAGATTCTATTTGGCTCAAATTAAGACGGTAATACAATTTTAAAGAGATACACCCTATAATTACTAATGTTTTCTTCTAATATGACGATCAAGTATACTTTTAGTAACGAATTTATCGCCACAGATGACACAAGAATGTGGCTTCTCTCCTGTATGTCCTCTCATATGTGTTATCAATGAGAATCGATGTGCGAATGATTTATTGCAAACATTACAACTGTAAGGCCTTTCGCCAGTATGTATACGGATATGATCAACTAATGTACTCTTCCGGTTGAATTTCTTACCACAAATTGTACATTCATTCGTTTTGATTCCTTCATGTGTATTTTTGTGGAATTGTAACGTATGGAAAGTTGCTACGACTTTACCGCAAAGGTCGCAAACAAATTTCCGACGATTATCATTATGGACGGTTTTATTATGCTGTAATAAATTCGTTTTACGAAAGAAAATCTTATTGCAAATTTCACATGGGAAACTGTGTTGCATTTGTGCAAAATTCTCGTGTCGTTTCATATGATATTCCAAGGCTCGACGATCATAAAATGGTTTACCACAAATCTCGCATAATGTTGAGATAAAATTTAATGTTTTATGTTCTTTGCTCATATGTTGTTTTAATTCGTCATCTGTAGTGAAAACTTTTTCACAATGCTCACAAGGATAATTCTTTGAATGACGTCGGCGATGATATTTTAAATTGAACGAATTACTAAATGTTTTTTCACAAATATCACATTTGTATTTATCGTAGACGCATTGGTGGATATCTAAGGAGTTTTTCCATTTAAATGTTTCACCACAAATTTGACAAATATATGGTCGATGTTCAGAATGTGTAACTAAATGCCGTTCTAAACGTTGGCTGCTATTATAAATTTGTGAACAATAGTGACATTGCAATGACTCCCTGACTTGATTTTTAATCCTGAAATGTAAGAAAACAATTAACGAGATATAAATTTTATTTAAAATAAGGTTACATTTCAGGTAAATTACGAACAATTTCGAATTATTAAAATAGACACATTATAGATAGAAATTCACAATTACGCGATACCTTTTGCTATATACTTGATAGAAATTCA
>JAZBGW010000342.1:3279-17416 GCA_037464815.1 Mylabris variabilis | reverse complement strand
TTTTTGATAAGTTACATGCTCAAAATGGAAAAATAAGCCTTCAATTCAACAGTTTTATTATGAGCATGGTAATCGTTTTTCGTATATTTTTTTTGTTAATGGATGTGGTGCATAAAAATGATTCCTGGTAAATTTCATCGGAATTTTTGAGTTTTTGCAGACTCTTTCTACGTATTCTATATTCATTTTTATCAACATATTGATAGATTTTATCAGTTTAATATTTATTTGGTACTTCATTCTGATTTTGTACAAATTGCACAAACTATTTTAAAAATTTTGTCAAGACACCACAACAATTGCAATTACAGTTTTTCCTGTTTCAAGCAAATACTGGAATTTAATGTATACTAAGTTATTTTACATTTATGAGCCAATATAGACAACTTTTGTAACATTTAAATTTTGGTCCTTGTGTTTTACTAATTGACGGAAATTATCAGTCGGTTCCTGTAATTACTAATTGTAAAAAAAGAAATTTAAATTTGAAGCTATCAGAATTTGTGATTATTCAATGGTTTCTTTATTGTATAATCAGGTTAATAAAACGGAAAAGTATTCTAATTAATTTATTCCTCCTTAGCAGTATATAAATAAAAAAAATTAATATAATAAATCCCATATTTTTCTAGATTAAAAATTTTCCCCCGACTGCTCTATTATTGGTGTTCTATGTTTATTCTTCATATGTATAGAAAGCGAACTCTTGCTGATAAAATTATTCTGACAAATAGTACAAGTGTATGGTTTTTCTCCAGTATGTTGTCTTAAATGAATTGTCAACGATGAACGTTGTGAAAATGTCCTACAACAATATTTACAGCCATATGGTTTTTCACCGGAATGTGTACGCATATGTTCAACTAGTGTACTTTTACGATTAAATTTCCTTCCACACAATGTACACTCATTCTCCTTAACACCCTCATGGGCATATTTATGATAACGTAAACCATCACGACTCGCCAATTCTTGTCCACATAGATCACAAACGAATTTACGACGATTAACATTATGCATTCGATTAATATGTTTTTTTAAATGCATCATTTGCATAAAGGTTTTTGTACAAAAATCGCATTTAAAATTACGTTTGCCAGTGTAATCTTCATCGTGCCGTTTCATATGCGAATCTAATCCATGTTTATTATAGAACGATCTACCGCAAATATTACACAAATTCGATTTATTATGTTTGCCCTCCATATGACTTTTATATTCGCATTGTTGTATGAAACCTTGTCCACAGATTTCACAACTAAAATTGTAATCTTTTAAATGTCGCCGACGGTGCAACATTAGATTACCATAAAATTTGATTTTCTTTTGGCATATATCACATTCGTACATTTTCGTATTATAATGATTTTCTTTATGTAATTTCAATGTACGTTTCTGTTTAAATGATTTATGGCAAATATCGCACGAATATGGACGACTATCAGTATGAACAAACAAATGTTTTTTTAATTGTCTTCGATCGTTACAAATTTTTGGACAATGTGGACATTGTCGCGATCTTGTTGACGATTTTACGTTCCTGAAAAGGAATCATATTATTAAAATAAAAAAAAAATGAATTACGAATTATTAATAATTTGAAAAGAACTGTAATTCCATTCAAATCTCAAACAGTTTCAGGCAATTATAAAGAGTCTTTCATACAGGTATTTAGCTATATTTATTAAATTTTCAGGTTACAGGCTTTGAAATATAATCAATATCAACACCACCAATATCATGGGCTTTATAATGCGTCATCAAATGGCTTTTTGTTGTAAATTCTTTACCGCATTCGCATTTATATGGCCTTTGACCAGTATGATGTCGTAAATGTACAGTGAGTGAAGTCTTTTGTGTAAAACGTTTACCACAATATTCACAACAATACGGCTTATTTCCACTATGTATACGATGATGTAATTCTAAATATTCTTTAGATGCGAAACGTTTATCACAAATTTTACATTCGAAATCTTTTAAGCCTGTATGCATTTTAATATGTGTTTCTAATATACGTTTACTACTGACTGATTTACCACAAATATTACATACATACGGTCTGATACGCTCATGTAATGCTTTTATATGACCCTTTAAATTTCTTAAATTTAGATAACTCCTACCACAAATCTCACATACATGATTACGTTCTTTACCATAATTGGCATTATGGGTTAACTTATGTTCTTTTAATGATGACAATGAACTGAGACAGGCTCCACAGATATCGCAAATTAATTTGATATTCTTATGTACAAGATTTATATGGGATTTATATAAAAATTGTGTAACAAAACCGAGATTACATTCTTTACAAAATGCTACATATTCACCTAAATGTTTACGACGATGTATATTTAAATGTGATTTATGTATAAACATTTTTGAGCAAATATCACATTGTAATGTTGGTGTATTGTGACTTTTTTTATGTACATCAACTTCATAACGATATTTAAACAATTTCCCACATATATCACACGAAAACTTTTTAATACCACTATGAATAAATAAGTGCTTTTTTAATAATTTCTTTGTTTTAAAACCTTTATTACATTGATAGCATTTGAATGTTGTGGTATCATCAATAATTGTGTCATTATTAACATTTTTGATTTCGTCCTGTATTAATTCCTCAACAAAATTCGTTTCATTTATATCAATCAAACGTTCAAATTGTTCATTATTTGCAATATTATTTAAAATTGCTGTACAATCATCCTCTGTTGTTAATAAATTTAATATATCAGCATCAGTTTCATTTAATTGATCAACAACCGAATTTTCCAGCATATTCATGCTACATTGTAGATTCATGTTGTTAGAGATTGCTTGATATAATTCTTGTTCTTCTTGATGCTGTCGCTGTTGTTGTTGTTGTTCCTGATACAGTGAACTGAAAAGAATTTTAAATATGAGATTTCTACGTTTTTATTTACAAAAATAAACATGCATATTTCATAACAAGACTTTATATTTACAACACTGTAGTTCAATCAAATTTCCAATTCAACTAATTGTCTACAAAAAAAAACACACTGAAATAACAGTAACACTTACATTTAAAGAAAATACATGTTTCTTTCAGTTTTATGAACAATAAATTAGTTAACTTTATCAAGCATTTTATTGAAACGAAAGGTTCAAATTATAATAATTTAAAACAATTTCTTTTATACTTAAATTTACTCCAGAAATTAAGATACTCCCTAGAAAAATGAAGTATAAAAATGTACAAATATTTACAGGTTTTCTACAAAGATATCCCATCGAATTGTATTTCTACAATTTTAAAGAGCATCTTACAATCATTAAAAAAATAATGACTAGGTTGAAATTAAATTAGATGGGATATTTCGCTGATGTGCTATAAAAATTATTGTACAACAATGTTTGTTTGTTGGTGCGTTGCAATGTGCCGTCTAAAATAGTATTCATCAGCGAAACTACGATTACAATAATTGCAAGTGTGCCTGATACCCATATGACGATTTTTATAATGATTCCTATATTCACGTACTGTATAAAAACCTTTATTACATTCATCACAGCGATGCCGAAATTGATCTAAATGTCGCAACATATGCTCTTTAACATTCTTCTCATACATAAATGTTCTAAAGCAGAAATTGCATATAGCCCGATCTGTATGTTCAACAATGTAATGATAATAAAATTCACTATTTTTCATAAATGTGGCACTACATACATCGCAATTATTTATATAGCATTTGCCTTTTTCTATATGTCTAAAAAATACAAATTTATTGATGAAAATCTGTTCGCAACGTAAACATTTAAAATGTGGTATATCGATCTCTTCATTTGCATTGACATAAATATAATTAGGCGATGAAAAATCCGGTACAACATGACGCTTGGGTTGTAGCAATCGTGATGATGGCTTTGTTGATTGATTAACAAACTGTTGTACTTTACTTGTAGACGGTTGTGTTTTAGATGTTACACTTTTTTGTTTTCCATTAATTATGGCATCAATAGTTTCTGGTATTACATAACCATGTTCTAGTTTAACAATAGTTACATTATCTAATTGCGATTCTTTATCTGCTCTTGTTCTTGTTGCTGATGTTGTCGTTGTCGTATCCGTTTCGTCTTCAATAACAACTTCATTAACACATTGTGAATCATCTAATATATAAACTAATTCTGGTGTCTCTTCTGCAACTTCCACAACTTCTTCATTTTCATAATTCAGAACAATCTCCTCGACATATTCGTTATTTAATCCATCCGGTTCTTCAACAATTAGATGTTTTCTATGAGTATCCAGGTGCTCGTACAACTCAGTTGTTGTTTTAAATTTTCTACCACATTTGCAACAATCAAACGTTTCACCATACTGGTGTAGATGGTGCTTAACAAATTCTTCACGATTTGGAAATATTTTCAAACAAATATTACAAGTGTGAAAAGCGGATGATGATTGCAATCTGTAAAGAAATATAATGTATTTTTTCAAAACATAATACAATTTAAGACAAACAATAAAAAAATTAAATCTAGAGGGGAATATCATGTTCATTATTGTAAGGTTTATAATAATTTAAGAAATACAAAAAATTTAAAACTAATTTTATTAATTCTAGATACTTAACAAAATTAATAGAACAAAAATCTACTTAATACCCTAATTACGAATTTCGTCATTCTTTACGAGAGTCTTTTCTAGACATTTTATTTAAACATTTATGTCGTTTTAATAATGTACCGGTTACAAAACCTTTCAAACAAATATCACATTTATAAGGCCGTTCACCTGTATGATAACGCATATGAACATTTAGTGTACCTTTCTGTGAAAAAGCTTTATTACATAAAGAACAAACAAAAGGTTTCTCATTTGTATGAATCCGTCGATGTATAAATAAACTTTTTTTATTTGTATAAGTTTTCCCACATGTATCACAAATCTCTTCCTTTACACCTGAGTGTGTTTTTAAATGATTTCTTAGACTATATTTTGTAGTTACACGCAAACCACAAATATCGCACATATTATCATCATTACTACCTGTATGGCTTTTCATATGATTATTAAAACTTCTTTTATGCGACAATACTTTATCACAAATTTTACATGTATATGTTTCTTTAGTATAACCAGGCTCATGTGTTTTAATATGAAATTTGTAAGATGGTTGTGTTCGAAATACTTTCTTACATGTATGACACGTAAATCTCAAACCTTCATGTTCAACTTTAATGTGATTTTTTAGATTGCCAGATTGTTTAAATTTTGCACCACATTGGTCACATGTATAATTGAAAACACCTCTATGACCTTCCATATGAAAATTTAAACCACTTAACGTTCTAAAGTTTTTCCCACAAACATCACAAATATGAGACTTTCTTGGCAAGTGAACGGCGTTAATATGTTTTTTCACGTCAAAAGGAAAGCGCCATTTTTTTGGACAATGTGGGCAAGCATGTAATTTTTCTCTATGCATTCGTGTGTGTTTTTGTAGTTTCAATTTTGATTGATAAACACGGGAGCATAAATTACATTTAAATATTTCTACAGGATTTGTTTTCTTCAAAACTATGATGAAATGTTCAGATCGCCTGAAAACAAATTTAACTGCTTTAATTCATAGATGCATTAAAGGGACTTTAAAATATACTTCTATAAAAGCTTTGGGACATGAATGTATTATCATTTCAATTACATATAGGGGAAAATCTAGTCAATAAAATGAAATTTTGCAATTTATTATTGTCGATATTTGACAAAAATAATCTACTGTGCTCTTTAGTTTGGTTGATACTCACCACCAAATACTGTTAGATGTGTAACTATAGATTCTCAGATGCTTAAATCTTTAGATTATCCTAATCATTAGCTGTTGGTTTCAACAAGACAAACTCGATTTGTAGACCTATGGCGATACCTTAGCTTTATTTATTAGAGATAATTATCCTATAATTCTAGGAAAGATTATTTCAGCGTAGAATATTTTTATACTTTAGGCGGACTAGTCCTCATGTCCAATAATGAAGTAGAATGCTGCTTACATATAGGTTATTAGTGTTGCTATATTAGTTTTTTCTTTCTTTCTCAACGACGTATTAATATTTTATAAAGCTTACTGACTACTATAACTTATCAGGGGGAGGGGGAATTATTATTATTACTATTATGTAGCAATAGTGACTTGTGCTGAAATTATAGTTGTGTCATCAATAATGGTTCAGCGACTTCATTGTTGAAAGTGTAACAGCTGTGTTGAGCTTATTGTGGACTTTTACTCATTTAAATAATATTACGTAATAAACGGGACCCTTCTTGGGATTTCACTTATTTGACTTAAAATCAATGGCTCCTACCTTGCTTAACTTTTATCAATGAATACTTTTATGTTTATAGTTAATGAGATGCTAAATATAGGTACCATAAAATTCCCCACGTAATTTATTAATTATAGACATATGTTATTAGGACCCCTTGCTCCTTTTACCGCATAGTATATCAACAATCCCTTTTCTTTCGCTAGCTAGCAATTGATGAAATTCAAGCCTTTCCCTCTAATTGTTACATATTCGCAAAAAGCTAATCAACTTTCCGAACGGGCATTGAATTATATTCATCTGAAAAAGGTCAGAGAAATTGGGATTTCAGTACTGCCAACCATACCCAAACAACTGATCAGTTCTCCTACATGTGCTGCCATTCATCCTTACTTTTACTTTAATATGCTAAAGGTAAGTATTAAAAAAGTACACATTCAAAAAACTGATTTTATTCGTTAAGTACGAGGAAATATTGAACTTTTATTGAATAGTTAACATAATAAAATCAATTTTGTATACATACACTTTGTAAATTTTAAATTTGATTTCTAATAAACCAACATACTAAACAGGAAAACAATACAAATATTATCAACAATTATTAAGTCAAGAATCTTGATTGCAATTACTAAAATAAAGTTTTACTTAAAATTAATTTTCATTTCATTCAATATTTCTTGCATTTAAATGTTCGTAATAGCAAATGAATTATCACCAATCAACAATAATTCAGTTTTACCTCAAAAGACATTTGTTTAATGGGTTTTATTCTCTTACCTTCCTGACTCTTTTTGAAGAAGAATGAATTACCATTTTATAAACAACCTAAAGATCCAGTTAGAAATGAAATTAGAAACCACTAATGGTTATGTAATAAAAAATTACATAACTAATCATTTCAGAACAGTAATTAGCTGATAAAACCAATTGTGAAACACAAAAAAGGGATTTACTGAAGGAGGAAAAACACATTCGAAATTTATTGTTAGTAACATTTTACAGATGTAAGTTATATGTTCTTACTTACCATTTTATTCAAAACTACAATAATGTTGATCAAAAATTAAACAGTTTTAGTGACCATAAATCACAATTATTTAATCAATAATTACAATTCATGATTAATAGCTATTTAACTAAAGTTCAGTCAATGATTTACAACTATTTAATCAATAGTTGTAAATCCTAAGAAATACCACACTGCAAATAGCAGGTAGTAAATGATAAAACATCAAATGTGTTATATCACTATTGAGAAAGTTTTGAAAAATATTTAAAAATAATAACAGTGATGAATAATAAAACACGTAACTGTTTTTTTTTAATACACAAAAAACACTAATCAAAAACAAAATTAAAATTTTAATTTTGTTTACAAGTAGAAAAAATGAACCTAATCAAATGATAGGTTCAACAAACTTAAGAATGTGTAATCGTCAACATAAATGTATGTCAACATTTAAATGAACACACTTCAGAAAGAAAAACACTGCAGTTAAATCTACAATGTCATAAAATTTCAAAATCAGACAAAAAAGTATATAAAATGTAAGAGATAA
This sequence comes from Mylabris variabilis, assembly GCA_037464815.1. NCBI lineage: Eukaryota > Metazoa > Arthropoda > Insecta > Coleoptera > Meloidae > Mylabris > Mylabris variabilis. Next base: position 9,539 of record JAZBGW010000342.1, on the reverse strand, counting down.
TACAATATTGGTAATAAATTCAATAAAAACGTTATCTTGTTACTGGTATTACATCACTAGCGTGTTAAAAATATACCGTGGTTTTTTTTTCGTATCAACACGCAAAATAATGTAAAATGTTCACAAGATATTTCAATTCAAATATACAACAACAAAGAAGTTGAATATTTCATTTGGTTGTTTCTAAAAAGTGTACAGAGATTCATTTAATTTACTTTCCATGCGTTTTATTCGCGGTAAACTTGATTTGTTGTTTTGGGGACTTACCTTATAGATGACCAATTGAAGACGTCTACGATTCCCAAATCAAATTCTAAACTCAATATAAATAAAAATTTCAAATACAAATAAAACTGCAATCAACAAAAAATCAAGTATAGACATCCAAATGAAATATCAACTCCCATAAAAAAATATAATTTAATCAAATAAAATAAAAAAACTACTCACGGTGCAGCGATGGGATCTTTATTAACACCAGATGGTCCAGGTTGTTCTTCTGCACTTGTTGATGGTACATCAACAAATTCAGGATTATCTAAACCATCATCTTCTTCTTCTTCATCATCATCATCATCATCATCCATGCCACCATCACCCGGATCATCAATATCCTCATCACTATCATCTTCAGCCTAAGAAAAATTATAAAAATTAAAAGATTTTTCTTTATTTCAATATATTCGAAAATAAATACTTTTGTTGGTGGCATGTCTGTATCACTGTCATTGTCTTTTATTGGTGATTTTGATGCAGCAGCTCGTCTGGGCTTTTTACGGACTGGCTCTTCAGTGTCAGCAGCAGCAGAATTTGTTCCCTGTAAATAACGTACTTGTAAATATAGTTTTTTGCTTATTTTTTTTCTTCTTTTGAATATTTACCGTCGTATTGAAATCGCCAAAATTTTCTTGATATGGAAGTTTTTGTTGTTGCAATAAATATTCTTGTGCTTCTGCTGATAATTCACTACCAGCGGTAGAGTCAGCTTTCTCTTGTTTAACAGAAATTTCCGATTTTGTTATTGTATCATTCATAACCGTATCTAATGTTGAAATAGGTACTGATGGAAATGGTGGATCCGTTGATATTATTGGTGCTGTTAGAGATTGTGCTGTTGAGATTGTTCCAGATGTTGTTTTTGAAATACCAGCTTGTTCCAACCATTGGTATAACTGTTTTTCTGAACTGATACTTGTATTTCTAAACACGTATAATAAGTCTAACTTGTAGGAACAATCATCACAGATTTTCTTCGGTAAACTATCATCCGGGGCGACCTGTAATTAATAACGGATTTTTCGATGAAATTGATGTTGATCGTATTGTTTTAATGCGATTTTTGCATAAATGTAAAATAATTAAAGGGGTATTTCAAGGAAATTTGAAGGTCATCAATATTGATATTTAATTTTAAAAAATGTTCTCCTGAATTACTGTTAATCGAAAGTAAATTAAAACAAAATTTCAAACAAATCAAATGATAATCTATACCAAAATAGCTGAAATTCATTCATGGAAAGAAAGTTAATACGCCCATAGTGATCCTGGACGCCATTTTATCACGTACACCGGAAGCGTCCAACTGTTAAACGACTAAGCAAATGAAGAAAAACTATCGATCGCTTGCAAATTAAATTTTAAATAAGGATGTCAAAAATAAAAATTGTCAAAAAAAAGTCTGTGATCTGTCGAAATAAAATCAAAACAAATATATTCTACGCGAAAAAAGTACCGTACACAACATGGCGTCATAGACGCTATCGTAACATACCTTCACCGGTAGACATGAACTAATTTTCGATGATATCCCTTCTAAATCATTCGTCCCACCGAAAATTGGTACATTAACTTGATCTTTTACTAAACATAAACGACACAATTGCATAATATTATTGATATTTTCCATTTTTTAAGATTTTTTTTTGTTATAAATTATTATAGAACTGCATCACTACAAGATGAACCACTTGCATCAACGGGAAATGTCGAAATGAAGCCGCCGGAAATCGATGTAAGCGAATCGTTCGATGGCGTTCTGTGTAGGGGGCGCTACAAACCGACGCCACAAACAATACAGAGTGTCCTAATTTTAACAACTACTAATAAAATAAAATTGGTAATATTTAAATAATTCGCATAAATATTCAGTGCATATATTAAAATGATGGAGCCGTTTAAGATGTATGTACGACTAAGTCGTGAAATTTAACTAGAAATCATCTATGGATTATTCGTGGATTAGTACAAGGAAACTACTCGATTATCAAATAAATATTCAAGCATTGCTTTATTTTCAAGTTTGTTCAATTTCTTATAGCAGAAAATGTGGATAAAACACAGCATTTTCATATTTTTTGCCAAATTCCTTACTAATTTTAACTCGTGCACCTAGTTAGTGAGCAACCAGCAATGCATTGCTTTACAAATAAATAAAATACAGGCTGTCCCAATATTTGACGGTAGCACAGCTTTATTAAACGTAATATAATAATTAAACGTAATATAATATATAGCTGTAAATCAAGCTTTCACAGGTCACAGAACCTATTTTTATATAATTCATCCTGTTTTAGTGTATTTTATAAACTTTCTTTTACGACAATGTGGAAAAATAAACTTATAATCTTTGATTTCGATGAAAGTAATTTTTCATCATTGTCAGTGATTTTGCTTGTCTCTTCTATTAATTTTATAGAGTGAATTCGATCAGTTTTTTCTAATTTTTATAATCGCATGATTTGATTTTTTCAATTTGGGCAATTTGATGGTTATTGATACTGTTAGAAATCTATAGTCGACGCACAACTTGAAGAGAGTAATAAAATTTTGCAACAAAGACCACCTGGAGTAACAACATTAAGTTTAAGAATTTCTGTTTATTTTAGCACCTGCAACTCAATTATGAAACTGGCCACTTTACCCCCGATGTTGACCATAAACAGCCCCAAACAAAAGGGTCAATTACCTGTTTTGATTGACAGAATTGTAAAGTCGTGGTTACTTATACAATTCAATTGGTTTATTACTCTCTTAAAGTTGTGAGTTAGCTATATATAGATAGAGCTTTTCCTAGTTTCGCCTGTAACGCCTGGCCTGCCAGCCATTTAGGCAACACATTAAATATCTCAGAGGAAAAAAATTGAAGGTTTTATGTAAATTGACAGAAATTATAATGATTATAGACTAATTAAATACATACTAGTTCATAAATTTTATTCAAATATTTTACGACAAATATTTTGAAAATAACAGCAGCCTGGTTTATTTTTCTAATATATTATTTCTCCTAATAGTAGTAATTTGGGTTGCCTACTTATGTTTGCCTCCGAATTCCGAGTCACGGCGCTATCCATATATCAATAATAGATCTATGTAAAAAAACAATTAAAAATTTGATAACTGTTTCAATTGTATGGATTTGTTTTTCTGCAATACTAACAGCTTCGAAAAAATTAATTCTAATTATTTTTCTGTCATTAATTATTTCGAAACTGTTTTTGATGCCGAAATAATACTGTTTGTTAATTTTAAAATTGAATAAACTGAAAACTTGTTAAGGAAACTAAAAAAATGATAATTTAGATAACATTAATAAAATATCTAATTATAGTAATTTTAATTAAAAATTATCATAAAGATAGTCATGATTATTTTTATTCTTATTGGTTTATCTTTTTGCTCGCATGATACCTATCAGGATATTGCATTTAGTTATTTTTCGAATCTTAGGTTGGTAGCAATTTAATGAAACGTCATATTTTATTTTGCCAAAATTCAACCCAACAACTTTTAAAAAGTAAATACAGGTATTATTAAAATTAAATAAAGAAAATTAATTAGCTAATTAATTTATTGTAAGAAAAATTAAAATAACACAAAAAATGGATGGGCATGTTATGACATTAGCTAATAGCATTATTGGAGTTAGCATTTTAGCAATGCCGTATTGTTTCAAACAGGTTGTATCTTATCAAAATAATTAAATTATAATAATAATACAGTTGATAATTTTGTAATTTTAGTGCGGCATTGTATTATCAATAATTGTTTTATTAATTAGTAGCATAATATCACGATTAGCATGTCATTTTCTATTAAAATCGGCAATTATGGCACGCCGGAAGACCTTTGAATTTTTAGCATTACATATTTTTGGTGCTATTGGTAAATTATCAATAGAAATCGGAATGATTGGATTTTTATTGGGGACATGTATTGCATTCTTTGTTGTAATGGGTGATCTTGGACCGGAGATTATATCGGAAATTATCGGTATCAAAGTGACGACAACATTAAGGAATATAGTTTTAATTTTATTGGCATTTTTTTGTATTCTACCATTGGGTCTTTTGAGAAATGTTACAAGTTTATATGGCGTTTCACGGGCAACGATTGGCTTCTATTGTTGTCTGGTCTTAAAGGTTGCTTCAATATTATACTAATTTTGTAATTGTGTTCATTTAATAATGTTTTTAGATAATTATCGAAGCTTTACCGAGGATTTTCATCGGAGACTGGTACGATAGAGTGATACTGTGGAAACCTGACGGTCTTTTACAATGTTTACCGATATTCTCAATGGCACTATTCTGTCAAACGTAATTCTAATGTAACCGAATCTATACAAATTGATTGTAAAAAAATTGTAGGCAATTATTTGAAATTTATCAAGAAATTCCGAATGCTTCATTAGAGAAAATGAATAGTTTAATTCGTGTAGCTGTTAATATCTGTACATGGGTATATATTTTTGTTGGTACATTTGGTTATATAGCATTCTGTAAAAAAACATTCACCGGTAATATTCTATCAAGTTTCCCAACGTCTGGTATTAGTGAACTTATCAAAATTGGCTTTATATTATCGTTAGTATTCAGTTTTCCACTTGTTATATTTCCATGCAGAGCTAGTCTATATTCATTAATATACAAAGAAGTATGTATATGATATCTTTATTGATTCACAATTTAATTACATTAATTTTCAGCCAACATATACAACACTACATGAAGGTACAACCACTAATTATATACCAGAAGGAAAATTTAAAATGTTAACATTAATCATTGTTGTTGTATCATTATTGATAGCTTTAATGATACCAAATATAGAATTAGTATTAGGTTTAGTTGGTTCAACAATTGGTGTGATGATTTGTGTTTTATTTCCTGTTACTTGTTTCATTTGTATATCATCGAAGAATACAAATGAGAGAATTCTAGCTCAGGTTAGTAGCAATATTTAAGCGTAGTATATGGGGTATACAGGGTGTTTTTTTTTAAGTGTTCAACGAAACTACTAGTAATTGGCGGGAGATTTGAATAGTACTTTAAAGGTGTTTAGGGGGGTCCGTAGAGATCGTTTTAGCAAAAATAAAACGCCGTAGCTCGTTTAGAAGTCCGTCAAAAAACGATTTATTTGGGCAATGTCGAAATTTTCACAGATCTGCTGTATACGTAAAATAACTTAGAATGATTCGAGGATCCCCGTACAATTGTTTTTTTTTGTTTTCGGGCACTGTATCCGGAAAAAATTGAGAAACATTTTTCTCGAACATCGATCGTGTAAACATTGAAGTTCTAGTTATTGGCCTCTTCAGCTGTTCTATTTTTATCTTAATAAGTACAAGTGTCTGTATTATCGAATTACCACATTTGTTTACTTAAACAAAAAGTATCCTTGACATTGGAGACTTATAAGCTCTGTTCCAACTAACAATTGCAAACCATTGGAAGAGTCTAAAATTATCAGAGGCATGCGTATATCCATTTTAGCGTTTCAACTGTATTCAAATCTAACGTTAAAATGAATATGCGCATGTCTCTGATAGTTTCGGACTCTTCCAACGATTTGCAATTGGTAATTGGAACAGAGCTATAAATAAATAGATGTACGCACCTTTTATTAGTTTCAATGAAATGTAGGAAATCTGAAAAAGTCGTAAATTTAGGTAACTTTATGGCTTAACAAATAGAATAATAATAATACTAATAATAATGTAATAAGGATCATAATAATAATAAAAATAATAAAACGGGGAAAATGAAAGAACAATAAAACAACAAATAGTCATTCTATCGATACGTCATTTATTAGTGATATTAAAAATTCTCGAATTCCCCGAACTTATATTTAATGAATAGGGCATTGTGTAGCTGTACTTTTCGTTTTTTTTTTTACAAATATCGAGATTCGAATTCGTTTTTCTTCTATTTTATTTCCATCTTTAATGTAAAAAAAACATAATAAATTGTGTGTAG